>JABFFC010000088.1:0-112633 GCA_013623535.1 Fusarium penzigii
GCCAGCTCCCGCGCCAGCTCCTGTTGCAGCCCCAGCCCCCAATCCAACCCCTCCTCCAGTGGATTTTGTCGAAGAGACATATGTCCGTGAAATTTCACCATCTCGATCGGTGACAACAGGCACTAGCTGGGATTCCTACTCTTCGTATTCCGATGCCATGATTCGACCTCGCTCACGATCCCGAAGTGGACGGGAGATTCGCGCCGAAATCCGGGCCCTCGAGCGAGAGTTGGTTCACCGACCTCGAGGAGGACCGGCTGATCGTGAGATTGTTCGCGCCGAGCGTCTCCCTGACGGACAGCTGGTGATTTTGGAAGAGAAGGTTGAGAAGGTGGTTGAGCACCGCAAGCCTCCAAGAATCGAAAAGGACAAGAAAGGTAGGATGTCCATTAGCGTACCAAAATACCGTTGAAGGTACGCCTTCTTGTGCCCACTGAGGTTCCGAGCATGTGGCTGACTCGAACCTTATAGGACCTCCTCCTGCACTTATGCGAGCCATGCTCAAGACACTCACTTGAACAAAGTATACGAACCAGCACGGAGTTTTTTGTTTGGGCGGATTGTTGTTGATTATCACAGTGCTCGCTGGAACGGAGTTGTGTGTGTTTGATCAAATGAGCAAAAATGCTTGTGTCAATTACAGTGATGGACTTGATCAGAGCGATACAGCTCACCACAAGTGGTATATATGATATGTATGGATCTGTTTAGTACGGTTGGGATTTAGAATATCTGATGTTTGGGATAACTTTTAAGACTCGAGATTAACGAATTACGATACATATACCAGAAAGCAATACACAAACTCTGATTTACGATGAAATGGTGATGTTCATCAAGGCGGCAATGTCGGCGTGTAGAAATTCCAAGACAGTGGGTAATAAAATCACATGGCCATTATCTCGCGGGCGGTACAATTAGGAGTGTCTCACAATTATCCACGTTATGGTTGAGAGATGACCTTTTTCCCCCCCCTTTCCCTTTCACTTCCAATTTTACTGTGCTTGTGGAGTACGATAGAACGGCGCAACGTGGACAGTGTTCGTACGAACTCAACTGATCAGAGACGGTATGACATGACATGACATTTAGTTTTCATATGGTTGTATTCATATTTTCTCGGCATTCCTTTGAGTATCTTCCCAAACTATCCCTGGGGTATCGTGTATATCCATTTCAACAAACAAGGCAACTATGAACAAAAGAGAATAGGAAAAGGGGCTGAGCATGAGAATTGATCCTTCAGATTTATTGAGTCTTCTTGTTGGCAACTCGCTGCCCTTGAGCGGTGTATCTGATGTAGGCGAAGGCAGCAATGGCTCCAACGGCGAGAATCACAGCATTGCCTGACTTGTTAGCACATGAACATGTAGATACGGAAGGGAGATGAAGATCAAGCCACGGGTGGGATATCAGAAACACCACATGCTGAGAACATCCAGCCAACAAAAAGGGTTGCTCTATAGGGAACATCCCTGATACATGCAGTGATGGAAACAAATAAAGGGACGGAAAGGGGGTGAAGTACTGAACAAGAGACAGAATAGCATACCGGCGACAAACTTGCCAACGCCGCCCGCGACATCCACTAGGCCGGATACAACATCGGTAAAGAGGTTGAGTATACCGCGGAAGAAGCCCAGGATGACGGAGAAGAAGGATTGGATGAGGGAGACGAAGGTTCCGATGAGGGAGGCGAGGAGCTCGTAGATGGAGTTGAAGAAGTCGGAAATAGCGGCGGTGATGGCCATGGTTGCTTTGTAGTTGATTTAGATGGATGTAAGTGGTGGTGATAGTGTAAGTGAGGACTGGGAGGTCTTTTTCTCGAGCGAACCGTTATATGTCGAAAATAAGATTTCTTGGCCTGTGAATCAACAGACAGGATATATGGGGTGCTTTTAAATAGGATATCTATCTATGCCTACAAGTTACAGAAAGCAGTTATGTCAGTTTGCTGTAAGGAGAGAAAAAACTTGGTTGGTATTGATTCTACTTGTTCTTTGTTTGACATATTCGTGACGTCGTCGAAATGGTGTAAGTGTAGGCAAGTTGGTGTTGGAGGAGGGTGTGACGTCAGGGGTGAGGTTATGGAGGGGATGCAAGGTGGTTAAGATCAACGGGTTGGAGGGGGTGAGTGTCTGGGATGTTAATTGGAATGTTTTGGATTTCGAGATTTGGGGAATCTTCTACTCGTTGACAAGTCATGTGCTGGATGTTCTATCAAGGTCTATGATTTACTGTGGCCCATAGCTTGGTTGAGTGCAGTATCACCAATGAACAGCATCTATCAAATTTTGATGTTGTGTCTGTGTCTGTGTCTCCAGTGCATGCATGATTGATCAACTCCGAGGAATCCAGTTGGATAAATATCCTAGGAGAAGATAGCTCGAGCTGTTCAGGAAACAGCTTCAAGCTTACCGAGCTTCAACTGTAGATCATTTTCTGATTACATCTCTCCCACTTCCAAGGCCCCAGAAAAATGATGGAAGAGCGGGCCGAAGCGACGGGAGATTTTACTGTACAACTGAGGTACAGATGTTCTCTGTTGGCAATTCATACTGCTTTATTTCTGAACCGAATTCCCCGAACGGATTTAAGTTGAATGATTATCCTTTCTTCTCTTTTCTTTTCCTCTTCATCTACCTTCCCATGTCCGTCTACTGTTGAATATTGTTGTTGACTTGCTGCCTCATGTCATGCGATATCAGGATGACGACGAGACAAGCGGTTCACCAGATAGGTCCGAACAGCACGGAGGATCAGACATATAACCTAGTCATGATGACTTTAACTATAACTTTAGATCGCTATAATGGTCAGTTTTACTAACAAGAGAAATAAGAAACAGAAGAAAAAACGCCTTAGCATGAGTATCGGCATCCCACTAACTCTGGTGAAAATACGAACATCCGACGCTGCGAATGCCGCGTGGACAGTATCCACCTATTCCCGCCAAAGTCACCATTTTCAATCCTTCCACAACACCCCATTGGTCAATCCACTCTCCGCCATGACGGGATTGCGCACAAGGGAGACGTAGACCCTTGTCCTGTTTTTTTTCGCACTCACTCCATTGCTCGCGTGCCCTCAAAGCCTTACAGCAAGACAAGCATCGTGAGCTTTTGGTATTCTGCTTCGGGTCGTTGTAACCGATAGGGCTTGGGAATGATTCACTTTTTTAGGTTAAGTCGGAGTTCGGGTTAGGGAGGATGAGGTTAGTGGGATTATGCTTGAATTGAATTGCGTCTACGACGACGCATGCCCTTGGAGTAAGTAGTAGTAAGAGAAAATAAGTCATGACCATGTCAGGTCAGGGTCTTGATGGGTTGGTGTTTTGTGTTTATAATCTATGTCTTCCCCCCCCCCTCTACTGGTCCTACTGCAGACATCATACTACTTCTTGACCTTTTTAACCTTCGAGACTTCGTTTCTCACTCTTTTATTCCACTCACAGCATACACCGCACATCATGGTTACTGAAGTCGAGAGATATTACATCGCCCATACGGCATTAGTGGCAGCAACCGCTTTCCTACCCAGTCTCACTATTCTCATCTACTCCCTCAAAAATGTCCGCTCTCAAAAGGACCCTTCAAGGACTGCTTTCCGCTACTTCAAAGCCGCTCTCTCCGTCTTCTGCCTGTATGATTTCTTCCTCAGCCTACCGCCAGGCATAAACTAACATTTCCCCAGATTCTCACTTCTCGATGGCTTGACCTACGGCCTCACAATAGCATTCTCCAAGATTCTCGACGTCGCAAACGTCAACCTTGTTTACAAGACCGCTCAGCGATTCCTGATCGCTCAATCGTATCTCAATGCTGTCGCACAACTATTCGACATGGCGACGGATATTCTCGTCATGATCATGCTTCTTCGCGTGGCTAGTGGAATCGTCATGGTCCAGAACGGCAAACCCGGCCGTGCCGACAAGACCGTGCGGTTCGTTTCATATGCCGCGAGCTTCGTCCTTGGGGCTTTGGCATTGGCTGCGTTTGCTCTGCGTACCCGATTCGCTGGTTTGACGAGACCTTCAAGACAGTCTGCGTACTCGATCGAGACGCTGCATAGCTTCTACACCCTGTTCAACCGCTCTCGCTATATTTCCATGTCTTTCCGCGTTGTCGTTCTGGCAATCTCCGTCGGAATTCTCACTCGATCTGTGCTTGTCAAGCTTCAAACTCGCTCTCAGATAAGGTTCTCATTGGTAAGTCTCAACACCTCCTTCTTTGACCTAATCAGCTAACATCTCTAGTCATCAACAATGCTTGTCGCCAGCGCTTTCGCTTGGTTCGTTCGAGCAGCATACCACGTCATCTCCATGGCCGTCACAACCAACATCTTCGATTTCAGAGATGACCCCGTCTCTCACAACTACTACTACATCCTCGACGTTGTCTTTTCCATGTGGCCTCAGCTTGCCGGTCTGGTGTTTGTATTTATGCTCGGCGTCAACCAGAAGGCCGGTCTCTGGTCTGATCAACTAGCGTCTCGAGAAGTTGATATGAAGACATGGAGTGATGACCGCAACAGCGTGTCGGATAGATCACAGACTGATTCGAAGGTGTCTGAATAAGCTGCCATGATGAAATGAGTAGAACGGGCTATTTAAGAACAGCTGTTTTTGGGTACGGGTACAGGGAAATGCATCATCATGAGAAACGGAGTTACGGCGTGGTTAGACGGCATGGTTTGTTAGAAACTGTTGATCAGTTCAATTAAAAGATACCATTTATTGACGATTATTCTCCTTTGAGTGACACAACATCTATCTCTAGCGACATATATTCGTATTCGTCTCTATAAATGCAGTCCACTCAGTCGACGTCGGAAAACTCTGGGGGCGCAACATAGGGTCCTGCCTCGCCCATGGTTCCCGTCACGTATCTGCAAATGTCAATATCAATCATCATGGAGAATAACAGACTGCCTACTTTGTATGGCTTCCTCGTGCAGCAAGTTGTCCTTTGCTGTTTGTAAACGTGACCTGGGTAAAGGCCAATGTCTTTCCAACTATTTCCAGTTAGAGGCGTTCATACCTAGCCTTGACCCATACTTACTCTTTTCGCAAATGGCAGTTCCTTTGAGGGTATCTCCAACTCGGCCTCCGGGGCTAAGGTAGGTCACTGCGTATGTTAGTACTGCTATATCCCGCACAGAGAGGGACGGTACTCACCATTCAAATCAGTAGAGACGCCCGTTGCGAAACGTCCTGTAGAAGCGACGGCGAGAGAGCCACCTAGGTCGACCAAACTGGCAATTGTGCCCCCGTGGATGGTTTGTAGGCGATTCTGAAATTGGTCAGTAGGATTTGATATTCACGAAGACTGTGGGAGCTTACGGTGTGATCCTTAATAATGTCGAGTTCAAAGTCAACTTTTCCTTCTGAGGCACTGATGACACGGAACTGAGTGATGGTTAGAGGTAAATTGCTGGCCTGACAGAAATCAGAATTCATACTTGTTTTCCGAGAAGTCTGTATCCTTATCGTTAGTTGCGTTTCATCTTGAGGGCGTGTATTGAGAGAACGCTCAACGGAATAACTGATTGACGTACCGGGGTTCTAGGCCAGAGTCAGCCATAAAAGACCGCATCACCTGTATATGGTCAGTGATGTGGTTTGTAGTGTGATATCAGGGAGCAATTGAGTGCAAGTCCTAAGACCGAAGCTCGAAACAACTATCGCATCCTTTGGGAGTACAAACCGCCTTGGTGAACTGGGTAGGATTGAGCTTCTTTGCCGCCATGATGGATTCTCTTTTCTATAAGCCAGAGCACTACTCAATTCATGCAATCAACAGTCACAGACGTCGAAAGAAAGACACGGTATATCGAGAAGAGATGGAAAATCCGTTGGGAAAGATTGACGTTGCTGTGAACCCCCGTCACGACGTGCTGCATCACCGACTTAGCTCCCTGCGAATAACCGAATGCCGGGGTAGGTTCTTAGCGGAAGTGCGCGATTAGTAACACGACATTGGATGAGAGTCAAGTGACGCAACAAGATGAATCAAATAGTTTGACTGATAAGTAAATAAAATCAAAACAGAATCAAGATATATCAGAAATTGTATACTACCTACTTTTCATAATTCTCTATTCCGCCATTGTGAATGAGGTACTAACATAGCTGTCAAACCGCAGCCAGCAGATACTGTCAGTTGTGATTGATACTCATCTTTACAGAAACAACCCAAAGGTTATATCCCATTCGACTAAATTCAAAATACACTCCCTTTACGTGATCTCCTATTCTCAACATATTTAATCGACCTGCTTTTATCCATTCTCGTCTCATCGCATCGCATCTCAACTTCAAACCTGACGTAATCAACCCATCCGTCACTGACCTACCAATCACTCGGTATATTTCCGCTCCGGTAGACCACCTTCTGCGCTAAGCCCTAAATGGAACAAAGCGAAACCAAGCAGCCTAGAATAAGCTTGTGCAGCAGTCATTACTTCAAACGCGGCGTGAATCCTTGACAATCCCATCTCGAGAATTTTGGTTTCTTGAACAGCTGCACGTTCACCACAAGGTCTGCTTCCGCGCAACAGACTCCAAGATTTCATTGTTAGGCTTCCAATTTCTTATTCAACGTTCATCCAATAAGCTAAACCTCTCTAATCTACCACTCTATCGACCACATCCCATCCACTGCACATCAACATTGGACCTAATTATCATGAGATAACACCCCTCTATCACTGACTGACTTGCTCGTGTTGCGCTATCCACGCTCGCCCAACATGTCAGTCAGCCCCGGGCCTTCACTCCAGCTGGCAGAGTATCTGGAGAAGTTGCCTGGTACCACGTTCAGGAAGCTCTACCAGCAGCCCTCTACAGCATTTGCCATCTTTCGTCGCATGCTTCCTCACCTAGGTATGTTCAACATCTATCCCCTCCCTAACCTCCTGACTAATGGTTGGCGATCTTGTAGCAAAGACTTTTGTTATGCGTATTCTCTACATGCCCAAACCGATTCTATTAAGCGATCTCGATGACTGGGTGAAGCCGAGCGCAAAACGGTATGCTTCTGACCAGCAGAAAAAAATACATCAAGACACCTCCATCTAATCCTCATCAGACAAAAGGACAAAGCCCTTTCCATCCTACGCGTCCTCCATATCGTCCAGATTACCGCACCCTCGAAAGAGCGACCACAGGAGATGCAACTCACAGCCAACTTCAAAACATCATTACGACTCGCTCTCTCCGGCGGCGGCAACCACGGTTCTTTCGGCGTGCCCTCCGCCCTACAAATCCCCTCCGAAATCGATATCAATTTCCTCGACCGTTATGCTCGTAAAAAATGGGAGGATATTCTCCACTTCGTCGTCTCGAGCGTAGGCTACAAGAGTGCTGGTGACGTCTCTGGACCTAATAAAAGTGTTAAAGAACTGCTCATTGCTGGACGTCTTGTCGATCGTCGACCTAGCGGTGCAATTGGTATCACACAGGCCGGTTTCACGTTCTTGCTGCAGGAAGCAAACGCCCAAGTATGGACACTCCTGCTTTTGTGGCTCGAAGCCATGGACACGAACAAACAGGCCGGTCTCGAGGCCACAGACATGCTCTCGTTCCTCTTCGTCCTCGCCAGTATGGAACTCGGTCGCGCATACGACACCAACGCACTCACGGAGCAGCGTAAGAACATGCTCCCCTCGCTTGTCGACTTTGGCCTGATCTACATCCCCAACCATAAACGCTCCATGTTCTTCCCCACCCGTCTGGCCACGACTCTCACATCCAGCGGAAACTCACTCCGCAGCATCAGTGACGGTGTCGCGGCCGCTACAGCAGCTGCTCTCCAACCCGGCCAGTCCAATGCCCCTGGCGCCAGCACAACTGGCAGCCGTACCGAACAGCGCGGCAGCGTCATCATCGAGACAAACTACCGTCTCTACGCCTACACTCAATCCACCCTCCAGATCGCCGTTCTCGCTCTCTTCGCCAAGCTCCATATGCGCTTCCCCGACATGGTCGCTGGTCGTATCTCGCGTCAATCCATCCGTCAAGCCATCAATTTCGGCATCACAGCCGACCAAATCATATCCTACCTCGCCGCCCACGCCCACGATCAGATGCACCGTACCGCAGCACTAAACAACAAGCCCGTCCTGCCACCCACGGTAGTCGACCAGATCCGTCTCTGGCAGCTCGAGAACGAGCGCATGAAGACCACAAGCGGCTTCCTCTTCAAGGAGTTCGAGGATCACAAGGAGTACATGTCAGTGGCTGGCTTTGCTGAGGAGGTGGGCGTGTTGGTATGGCGGAATGATGTCAAGGGGATGTTCTTTGCGAGCAAGCATGAGCAGATCAGGGATTTCTTGAAGATTCGCAAAAAGGCTTGATTAATAGAGCTGGGTAAAAGCGCAAGTGTCCTGTCCCTTTTGGGGTGTATTGTATCAGGTATTGGGAGTTTTGAGGCGTTGATGAGGAGCATTGCACGGGTCATTATCCGTTTACTTGAGTTGGGATATAACAAATTCACGAGTTGTTCAAAGGGGTCTCAGAATTGTACTTGATGTGGTATTAGTCTCTAACATTGAACAAAAGTGTTGTACGTTCCTATCATGATACGAGCAATGCTTCATTCCCAGTGCATACCCTCCAAACCGTGAGATTCATACAATTCGTGATGTAAAACAAACAACAGACTCAGCCAAGTGATACATATGAGCCATTCGTGGCCCAAAATAATAATTAGTCCCTGACACCAGTGGCCAACATCGTTTGCCATTTCCCTCCAACTGACAGGTAATGCGAGATACTTCCAGACACCAAATGAGGATGACTCCAACTTTCGAGGCTGCAGCGTTTGACAGCTCGAGGCCCATCTCAAATTAGACCAACCGCTTACCATGCCCTCTAAGAGCAGGGCCTGCTTCCGAGATTTTTCTTCCGACAACATATGCCTGTTTTCCTCGCATATTTGAACCTGGGCCCATACTTTGGCCTGGTCCTGGTAAACTTCTTCTCTCACCCTTTCGAGGTCCCGCACCAAAAATTCGTCCCATAAGACCCCTGTCCTCCATGCAACCACCTTTGGGCAAAAGGGCGGGTTTATTGAGTCGACGGGCATATACTTGCTGCCACTCATGCAGCGAGTGTCGAGCTTCACTGGTGGTGCAGAGACTATCAAGGTGATCAAGAACACGAATGCACCGAGAATCGTCGTCAGTTTCTGCTAGCTTCTTCGGCCTTGCCGCTGTCAGTGTCGTCAAGGCAGACGTAGTGGTGGAAAGGGAGAGGCGAGTAGGTCGTGGAGCAACAGGTCGATCTGGTGTCAAGGAATACTTTCTGGTAGACTGGTTGACTGGTGTGCTCGATGGAGACGGCATCTCCCTTTGCAACTCTTCAGCCAGAAAACGATCATGAAGGGCAACGAAGCGACCAGACCAGTATGCTGATGGCTGGGCAGTTGCGATCTGGCGTGGATCTTGAGGTGATTGAGGTGATTGAGGTTGTGAAGATGCAGAACTGCCAGTTGGGGAGAACGACTTTGAAGATTGTTGCTGCAAGCGGAAATTCGACGAAGACAAAGGCAGAAGAGTACTAGATGAAGACATCGAAGACTTGCGGGAATCTGGGTTAATAATTTGAGGACCACTGGGTCGTGGATTGTAAGACATGGAGGATTTCAACTCGCTGAGTACACTCATTGTTCGAGATTTCGGAAGTTGACTCTTTTGAACAGGGTTCTGGGGTAGGGAAGAAGTTGAAGATCCAGGAGGCTTGTTCTCATCTTGGAACATGGTGTCGAAACTAGACAACAGCTGGAAAGTGGCACTTGGCTTCAGCTTACCTCTGGTGCTGGATGTAATGGACGAAGACTTGAACATGTCTTTGTACGTCTTTGTCGTTTCTGAAACATGGCAAGTCGTGGCAGCATTGACGTTGGAACCGGCGACAGTTGGGGTGGCAGCCGGCGGTCCGTGAGTTGGGAAGCCAGCAGAGATGCGTCTTGCCGCCTCATTTACACGCAGGCTAGTGTTTTCTGACAGAGACCCCTCGGAGCTGCAGTCTTTGATACTGGGGACGATCATAAACTTGTCACTTCTGATCAGATCTGGGCCGCGAGAGGTCTTGACGGGACCGATGGGGCCAGAAATGGTTGGACGCTTCTTCTTTGTTCTGGAGAGAGGGTTTGTGGAACTCGAGAAACGAGATCGTGGACGACGTCGAGACTCGAGACCTGCTCGTATGGCATCCATGGCGGGGTGTGTGTGTGACTGAGTTCGCGATGCAGTCAACGTGCAAGGCTGTACGCAGGTCAGTGGAGGTTAGGATGCGGTGCTATTTTATGTGAAAGAACTCACTTGATGGTGGGATATCTCTTGGGCGTGTTCGAGAAGTGCATTCCTAGGGATTGAATAGTGAGTCAATCTTTGGGGGGCTCCAAGCGAGCTTCAGGTTGTGGTGACCAGATGGAGAATGAGTTGTTCTAGAGGGCGATTTCGGACACGGTTTATGTCCAAGATCTTGACGTGACTGTGTGTCCTGGTTCTGGTGATGTTTTGGCGACAAAGACGAAACACGTCTTGTGATGGGAGTCGCAGGATGTGAAAGTGTTGATGATATTGTTGTTCAGCAGGCCACTCCACGAGGTTCACAAAGTAAAGGGTTGAGGTGAATGGATGGAATTCAGCAGATAGACGCGTTCTGGGGGTATTGTTGCTGATTATCGACTTTGTCCAAGAGTTGAACGAAATGAGTGGCGGGTTTGTTGTTGTTGTGATGCAATTGCAATCGACGCTGCTTGTGGGATGTTTATGTTTATGTTTGCAACTGGCAGGCACTGACAAGGCAATATGGGACTGAATGAGTGCTTTCTGCGCTGGAACGCCAACAACCTTTGTAGCTAACTCACTTTAGTGAAAGGCAACTAAATTTCCAATACCTGTGAACCTCGGAATTTCAGCACAGGTTGCAATACCCAGATGAGGAGCCGTTAAATATGGTGAAGACGAGGTTTCGTTTTGCATGTCAACACAGATGAACAGGATGGTGATATGTGGTCAAGAAAGCGGAAAGTTGTAGATGGATTCTTTTCATCACAAAATCGTGCCACAAGACATAAAGTTCAATATCAAAGTGACATGTCTTGTCTGATTCTATCAACTCTAATGGCCTATGACCTATGACCAATGACCAAAGCTACCCATCCCATCTATAACCCCTTCCGTCCTATCCTCAAAGCATAGCTCCATTTGTAACTCGTCCCCTCTCCTCACCATTTGTTGGCCGTTTGTTATCATGGATACCATCCTCCCACCCCTTAATCTTGAAATCGAACTTGACATCTCCCTCTCCTCGAGGTATCTCGTTCCCATTTCCATCCCACAACGCTCTCTCCACCATGGTCACTTTACCATCCCAATCAACCAACAGGACAGTCTGGCGTTGCGTTCCGTAAAGACCCGTTTCGAAACCTAGGATTGGCGTCGGGCTTGGGTCTGGTCGGCCTTCAGTTGCGAGTTGCTCGGCTGCGACTTGGTCGTCGGTCGCCCACTTTCCAGGGCCTTTCGCCATAGCATTCTTCATGGCCTCGCGGTGGATCGGGTCGCCGATGGGTGGGACAAAAATACTGTCCTTGAGTTTGCTGATGTACTCCAATAGACTGGCGTCCTGGTTATCTCTGGGGAGTGTGTCACTGTCGAGTATGGAAAAGAGATCTGTGATGAAATCGTCCTGGTTGTTCTTCTGAGAGACGGATTTTTCGATGGCCTCTCGAAGTAACCTCTTTCCATTGGCAATCTTGGGCCACTCTTCAGCCTCTCCTGACGCATCAAACGCCGTGTTGCTCAGTCCCCAAATCTCTCCTCGCTCCTTCGCCACGATGGGAACATCGTGAACGTCGCCTGCCCGGTTGCTCACGATGGCAATCCCTTCATTCTGCTTCCTGAGCTTACCGCACACCATGGAGAAACCGCCGACGCCCTTGACGCCGCCGTCTTTGACCAGCTTGTGCACGCCGCTCTCAATGCTCTCATCTGCCAATCCGCCCAGCCAGGCCGTTACCATACCGCCCCGGCTTCGGGTGCCGTGGATAGGATGCTTTGAGTCCTGGACGTCGGTTTCGCGGTAATTGGTGAGAACGGCCAATAGCCCATCATCGGTAATCCCCATCCATGTTCCCTTCTCTGCTCGTTGAAGATCCCGGGACGATAAGACTTGACGACCTGAAGTGGGATGAGTCCACCAGTGTGGGCGTGATGTTGGTCGGAGGATGAACTCATCCCGGTTGTCGATGGCGATCAAAGCATAGTCTGGGTGAGCGGTTGTAAAGAGTACAATGCACATTTTATAGGTGTTGCTTTGTCTACAGGGTGAGAAATGATGTATCAGGTGTGACCTGCTTCAGTGTTGTTGGTTGTTGTTGTTGTTGTTGTTGTTATTTGTTATTCGTTCTGAAAGTACGGTGTAACTGTGATAGTAACGTTGATAGGTAAGAAGGTACTAGGTAAGGTATGTTATGTTCTGTTGTAGGTTGCCAGTTGAAACAATACGTTGGTTGACGCAGGTGGCAATCAATCACTGAAAAAAAGCACGGGAAAGCGAAAATTGGTGGGGATAGTCCCAGTCTTTAAGCTTAAAAGACCGGCTCAACGATTCTCGCAACCGTTTTCTGCTTGTTCTCAATGCTATCCCGCAAAACACCAATTAATCGACCCATGCCCAAGACCGACTACAGACGGGCAAGGCAAGTTTTCCCAAGTCTACTAATCCTGTACGCGGCAATCCCAGCGGGACCTCGGCAGCTGCCCCACGTTGACGGGTGGTTTGGCTCAATGATCTGATTACAAGTGGTTGTCCGGCTTCGGCCGGCTTCCGCGATACCCAGTAATACATGTCCATGTAATAGTTAAAAAGTGTATACTTGTCACGGGCTGCGGGGAACAGGCAACTTGCTTTGGACCACGTCAACGTCAACCAGGGGCAACGGTTTAATGGCTTGCCAAGCTTTTGCTATGCCACGAAGTTTATGACATGGACTGTTTGTTGGGCCGTCATGTGATGGTCTGCGGTTGTTTTTTATAATCGGACAATCTGGACAACACCAGATAATGATGTTATACCCATCTCCAGATCAGTACATGTCAGATCATCAAGATCCCTTGATTCAGGGACCATTCTCATCATGGTCGGCCCGAGTTCCGATTATGCAGATACCGATGAACCGGCCTAGATTTAAATCATTAGCAAATGAGCATAGACAACAATAGGCAAGCTTAACTAAGACCAAATAATGCTGCTACAGTTGTCGATCGAAGATAACTAACTAAATTGTTCATGGTCAACTTAAAAATTCTCGTTGATGTAACTTACACGGCCAGGTTTCCTACATGCTCCGCGTACAGATGCATCTACGGGCATTTACAGAATACCATCATTCATCTTATAATGCAGATGTGAGATCATCGCACTGATGTATGCTGTGCCAGCTCCATGATCGACGAGGCCTCATCCTGCTTTGTAAAAATGCTTCAAACAGCGTCCTCATAGCGACAGTTGCCTGTCACACGATTCAATCTAAACATCAAGGTGCACATAGTTGAAATGCACATGCTGACAGGACCACGATTATTCTTTGTTGATTGTGGCATGGAATACGTGACTTGACTACCTTTTTCTCGCAAGACACTCAGATTCCTTTCCCAAGGCAATACAGCATCAGCAAGTAGTAGACATGTCAACAGAAGGCAGTGTCGATAGTTCATGAGGGCTGCACAAATAGGTTTTTACTCGTCAACAAATACATGATATTTCCGCGGCCGAGCTATAACGTTCTGGCTGAATCTCAGAGTCAAACTGGTGTAATGATGTACTAGTAGAGCTTTTCGCTCTCTACTCACGCTGGTGGCTGGCATAGTATTGAAACCAGTTCAATGTTATCTGGGCTAGTTTACGTTTCAGAGTTAGAGGTACTGCTCCTGGAAAGCAGAGACCAATTCATGGGCATATTGTTGTCGAGAACATATACATGTAAGCTTTTGCGTGATGACGGGCCCTTAGTCGACGATTAAATGTCAACAAGCATCTTGCCGACCCATCCTATAAGAAAGCTGCTTGAGCTGGTTACGGCTTCTCCCGCAGATTATGTGAATCTTCAATACTTCCTAAATGGGTTACAGGTGCTCCAGCTTGTGTGATAGACTTGCAGGAAACAAGTATAATGAGATTTACAAGCACATACGTCACATCAACTACATTCTGTTGTGAACGGATTCACCATTTCCTATCGATATTCCCTCAACTCTCATCGCACCCTTCACCCTTTCTTAAGTGGCTTAGCGGTTCTCGTGACCGATGCATAGATGCCTCGCGGATATGACTCCTATCTTACTTTACACTCGAGTTGCATCAATATCTGGATTCACGACAACCCAGTGCGAGATAACTGTGACTTCTTTCTCTCGCGAGGTGTGTCCATAGCATGGCCCCATCATCTTCATCACTGAGATGAACCAGAGACGACAGCTTCATTCCGACTTTCAACACCCTTTTACACGCTTACTGCGCCACTCGGCCGGGGATCCGGGACGGTGGATGGTCAAAAGCAAAGCTTTGTCCCTTGTAAGCATCTCCAGCCTGTTGTGACCGTGGCAATTAGGAGTTATGTCTAGGTTGTTACATGTGAAACTCAAGATTGAGCCAACCTACATCTACAAGTCCAATACAATCTGGAAGGCAGCAAATGCGACGCGTCGTAAATCATTCCAGGATCGATATCCTTTCCAATTGGCTACCAAGACAGACTGCTGCCTACACTTGCCTAAACATGTCGCCAATGACCCTCGTCTCCGGCTCTGTGGTCCGTGACTTACATGCTCCCCCTGGGCTTACCCTATAGACCCTAGCACGCGAACACTGGCGACGAGGGACGTTGTCGTCACCGTCGGTATGCCTATCTTGTTGCTCACCAACATTGATGGTGCGTCTCGTGGCGAATACCAGGTCGTAGAACACGGTGTTTCATCGTGAAATGACAAATCTCACGAGTGTGGACAAGGTCAAGGTCTTGTGACTCACAGATTCTGTAACTTTGGAGATGTGAGATCTAATGGCTAAGGAAAAGCAAGCCAAGCAGAATAAAGTGGTTTCCATTCAAAGAGGCTCCCTCCTATTCTCGGGGCGTGTGTGATATTGGAGGAGGCAAATTTGTAAAAGGGGTCAGGAGAAGCAAGGAGAGTGCACGCAATGAGCAAATGCGTGAATGCAGCAAGTCATGAGGTGTACAGGGTAACAATGAGTCACATTACGAATGATCAATAATGAATCATTGAAATGTTCTTTGAAAGGAGGCCTCTCAACAGTGGTTTCGTTCCATGAACAACCGGAATTCAACAATCGTTTATTGAATTGTCCATGAAGTTTCATCAACCACTCGTACAGCTGCAGGCAAAATCACATGTCACGGAGTCCATGCCGGAAGTGGACCCTCCGTATCCCCCGGTGGCGGACCCGGCCGAGTGTGCTGCAACCGTGGCTGTGCAGCCCACCCGCCACTCCAACCCCACGTGGCATGGGATGTGCTAGATGTGGCTGGAACAATCTCATAAGCTACCCTTTACAGTACAGTACCGTACCCATTTTCATACCCCTGTTTTAACGACAACGCATCCATCTCGTTAAACCTGCATGTGCGGTGAATTAGACGCCCACAGATTTAGGGCGGGAAGAAATCGAGGGAACAAAAAAATTCACCTGCAACTGATTTGTTCGCTATCCAGTTTTCCGGTATTTTGAGGCCTGCTTGCATAGTGGCGAAACAGTTGACAAGTGACTTGGCTCATCACGTCTCGAAAGCACGTGTCCGTAACTATCATGATAAACTTGCACTCAAGCGACACCTTGACATGCCATGATTAGGGCCGTTTAATTCTTGGGTACTAATGATCTGTCTACGGTATTCTTGACTAATCATTCTCTAACAGCTGATTTTTTTAAATTCTAGAAACAAGTCTAATATATCATGATTCTGTCATATACGACTTACATCAGGTAAGAAAAAACTCATCAGGGCAAACTACCCTGGTCTAGGGTTGAGCAGGCGAGCATTGCTTTGCAGCCTAGCGAATACTCTACACCTCAAACAAAAACAAACCGGCGATTTAGATGCCTCGAGCGGGACATACCGACGTTTGGTTGCCGAGGTGCAGGTGGGTGTTGCATCCGCGCTTGGTATTAGTGCCCATTCGACAACGCATTGCACAGATAAAAACATCACCTGCCCATCGTCACCACACCACTTGTAGATGAGATGAGGTGCTCCTCTTCGCTGGGCATGAACGCATTTACTCCATTTTCTCGAACTGGAGGGGCTCTCTCTTCTTCCTGCGTGCTGTCCACATATTCTATGACTCTTATCATGACGGATGACGGTAAGGGTCTAGAGAATGCTTCCAACAATGTAGGTCTAGACCTTCTCGTCACCGACTTAGAGATAACCACCGAGTCCGCGCGCTCCATCAGGATGCGTTTTTTCGTCCTGGTCTTGCGAATGGGTTTCTCGGGACCTTGTCCTGAAGGAGCGACGCTACTGCCGACTTGACGCGGCGGAGTCTGATTACACGACAGCTTCAACTGCTGTACTGTAGTAAAACCTACACACCCTCTTTCATTCAGACCCATCATCTTGCACATGATACCTTTAGTATAGGGTTTGGGGATATTATCGTGTGAGAAAGGCAATACCACTGTCGTGAACGGTTCTAAGACTTGTGCTATACCTGAGGTTGCATTCATGTCCGAGCCATGCTGAACTAGAGATGCACCGTGATGTGCTGTTGATGAGCATTCTTTCGATATCGTTACCAACGTCTGCATCTGCACGTATTTTGTCCGAAGAAAAAAGGGCTTGGCCAGCAGGCGTTTTGCAGTATGTACTATGTCTGTATAACACGAGTCTATACATAGGGCTTACAACACTCAGCACTTATCTGCTTCGCCCAAGCAGAGTCACCCGACGGGGGCTCACATACGTCACTGAGCCACTTATACGCATATATTTACGTTTTGACATCTCCAGAACGGGGAGACTCAGCCGGGACCACGCCTTGCGCTACATCTCCTATCCGCTCTCACTCACAAGCTTAGCCAGAACTTTTTTTTCTTCTTCTCTGCCCTTCAGAGGGTCTCGTTAACGAAACAGAGCCTTGATAGCCCTGGAGGGGGCCCGCGTTGGCGCATTCGGCAGCCGGGACAACCACAAGTAAGAAGTGTCGGTGAGCTCTTGTAAACAGAAAATGATGGTCAACTTTCTGGGGTTCTTTGCTACTGTTATGTTATAGCGTGCATATGTAAGTCCGTAGTTTAGTCTCATGGAGGGGAACCCGGAATGGTCGAAGCCCTATTTTTGGAGGGGTCAAGGAAAAACCAGTGACAGAAGAGTCGACAAGGGTTCTGGCGATGCTAGAGCTGTCGAAGAGGGCGGCAAGCGACGAATCGAGAAGAAGCGGTTGCATTAGGGTTGACAAGGACTGAAAGAGAAAGAAGGAAAACTTGGAGCTAGAATGGGAATATATGATCCAAAGACGAGGGTTAGAGAATGTTTTTGGTGGAACCTCGAGGCGGTGTCCTGTCATCGACCATGACTATCAAGCTTCACCTTTTTTTCTCTGGTCTTTCTTCTCTTGTGAATGGCCTCGAAAACTGGTCTACACCGCGGGGCGTGGTTCTCAACCTGACCCCTTGTTCCATGGTGTATCTGACATGAGAAAATACCAGGTTTTTGCATAACATGTAATGCCTGCGCATGCGCTGTTGTTCCATACGGAGGATACCAATCGGCAGGCTTCGAGAAGGGGGTGTCGAGGACCCATATGACGGAGGCGCGGAAGCAGTTTGTTTGGACATCAATACAGGAAAAAAGATAGGTTCGTTGGGAGGGCATACATGGGATAAGATGCAGGATACAGATTTTTTCTTCTTCCTGACAACGGAGCATATGCCAGCAAACGTGTCTTCCCTTATGAGTATGAGTCACACATTGTCTACAAGTGAAGCGAACGGAAGGAAGGTCAGGTAAATTACGGTATTGCTTGGTGGTTGCTTTGCGCAAACCATTCTTCTCCTGCGTCTGGTGTGTAAGTGGGTGTGTGCAAGATGGAGGGGAATTTTAGCGATTTGATAATCTGACTTTCTATCTCGGAATAACAAAAGCAAACAGGTTTTGAAGATACGGTTTATAACCGAGGGGAAAAGTCCATCCACCTGAAGCGAAACCTCGCAAGAAAGCCTTGCATTTCTTCCTGACAACAAGCAATCATAACAAAACACCATCAAGGGAACGAAGGAAAGGATGAAAGGATACAAGAGGTAAAAAAAAGTTTTTGTCCAAATTTCTATCCCCATGTCTTGGTACGTGCGTTTAGTTGTTGCAGGGAAAAAAGGGGCGTGCTTGTTTAGACAATAAAGAGACAATCTAGACATGGATCAAGGATGGGAATGGGAGATGGAATTTCCATCTTGCAGGGCCAACGACAATAGACCGGACCTAAATTAGATTTCAAATAGAAGGAGGAGTGTCTTTTCTTCTTTCTTTCGTGGGAATTATCAACTAAACATACACGCCCCCAACAGTGTGAGAGGTCTTCTCTTTGTCTGCGACCTTTCTCAAGTGTCTAAGTCAAGGAGGATGGATGAAGAGGAGATGTGATCAAATCAAGCCAACGCATCACGATGTTGCAGAGAGGAAAAAACCATTTGATAAAAATTTCGTATTATTTATTAATTATTATTGAATCCATTTTTAATCTATGCGTAGTTCCGTATTTGAGGATAAATTACGAGTGTCAGAAACTTGTCGGCTGTGCAACAAAGATCCAAGGACAGACCGTGGTTCACCAGGTCCAGGCTTTAAGAAGTTACTATTGTAAACTGTATTGTTATTTCTTGACTTATTCATGAAACAAGTTCGGCCCTTGCAAGGGAAATAACCTGAACCTTTTTTCCCCTTCTTACCCTCTCATCTTTCAATGTTTACGTTGGGCCGCCATGTGTCGACAGGGCCCAACCAAGGAGCCAAGGGGGGGTGCGTGCCCAACTTGATACCGGGGTGTGGTCTGCGATTTGTTATGATTGAAGGCCTCCTTTCTTAGTTCCCATCGACCCATAGCGTCGTCCCTAAGCATGTCTTTTAATCTCGGAGGTTGAGACATGGGAAAGGTGAAAGAAAAAGTCCTAGACCTAGGCCAAGTTCACCTCGAGGTGTTGTTGCCTGCCCGTAGAGCGAAGCGATGATGGAGCTTTGACACACTGTGTAGGTGTCGTTAGGGTTTCTGTGATGCCTAAACGAATCTCAGCTTTAGATGCCCACTGCTTCTACCTTGGTGTCTTGTTGGGAACATCATGAAAAATATAGACAAGCTGCATTCTGCACTCCTGCGCCTTTGCATTATAAGCCCCCTTGTAAACCGCTCAGCTAAGATTCTGCATGTAGCGAACAGAATCATCAACAATGGTAAGCGCGCACACACACACACACACGCACAAAAGGGAAAAGGAAAAAAAAAATAGTAGAAATGTTTGAAAATTAATAAGTCAGTTTTCCAAATTTCATTTACTCCAACAGCAGCCATGTCTCGTACTGGGGTTTCAAAATGCAAGGCAAAGCAAAGGGATGGGGTCTTCTTCCACATGCATTGCGTTACTAGGGCGGCAGTGGACTTTGATTCCGGAGACGTCTCCGCTGCCCGCGTATGCAGAGTCCGTCCGGTCCAGTCCAGTCCTTGTAAAAGAACAGAAAAAATAAGTGTCTAGAGGCAGCCTGGGAGGGAAGATTTTTTACTGTTATTGGGTTAGTCACCGTATCTATGGAATAATCTCCCCGCGTGTGGTCAACTTCCCCATCCGTCCAAACGTCTCTGATTAATCGCTGGGCTTTTTCGTCATGGTGGATATGCCCTGAAGGGATGTTTTCCACAGTCGATGGGAAAAAAAGGGCCGCTAAACCTCAGTGACCGTCTTCTGGGAACGGAGGGGAACCATCCTGGATGAGTTAGGGTCCCCTGGATGACTTCCTTCGTGCTCCCTCCCCCCGGTACCAGCACCAGTCATCCAAGATTAATCCATCAACTAGGGGTTCCGTGCTTCATCTTGAGTCCGTTGACGGACGTCTGGGTCTAGTTTTCGTTAACCCCTGCTCGGCTTGTGCTTTTTGCTTGTGAAGAAAAGATGCCTGACCCTAACCCATCCATGAATGAAAGGAAAAACTTTTTAAAAGAACTAATATCCGATGGGAAACCAACCTTGACCTTGGTGTATATATCTGAATGCACAGGCATTATTTCGGTCCGGCCATCCCGTCAGACTCTTTCATAAACATAGGCCTTGTCACTGGATACGAGAACTGAGTCTTGGTCTAGTCATTTGTGCCCTTCAAGGTTGTGCCTTGTGCAGCAAGACCCAATCTGAAGCCTCAACTTTTGCGGTAGGCAGTCACTTGCTCTACACGGCATGCAGTGCCGTTGAAATCATTTTGTTTGAACGTGACGATCGTCGCTCGATGCTCAAGAATGAAGAGAAGAACCCACAGCTTGCGAAGGGATCGTTGAAGAATTCGTCAGGTCTTATTTGACTCATCTGACAAGACGAGATGGGTCGTCGTCTCCTAAGAGATGTGTCATGGTTGAAATGCTCATGGTTTGCTAGATGTGAAACAAGACTCAAAGACAGTATTTAATCTGATCCACTTAGTCAAGAACAGAGACAGAAGTTCATCACTTATCATTCCTTCGCAGCCGTACCACACACGCAATTACATGCCACTCTTACTCTACATCTCCAACCGAGGGTGACAGTGGGAGTCAGTGCTAATCTCGGCCGATTTAACAGATGGATGACCTGGTAGGATCACTGGTCTTTGCGCCAGTCATTCAGTAAAATTTTCTTTCTCGTTTGACAGCCCCCTGAACAATGCGCCGAGAGGTCGTGGGCCGATGCTCGTAGCCGAGTCAGTCAGGAACATGTAGTTTGTCAAGGAGAACTAATAGTAGTCTGGCAGGATGACCAACAATCCCGAGGTTGAACAACCAAACGTCAACGACATCGGATTTAACAGTTAGACATGTCAAGTAAACTGGAGCCTCATCCTCCCTCTTTTTTTGATGGGATGCTTTCCCATTGCCCTTTTCTGCGGACTTTCAACACACGCCTTTCCACATGTGGTATCAAGCGTTGATCTCCTTGTCGCAGGTGTACTGGAAACGATCCTATTCGTGAACCGTCTCTTCGGTGCAGGGGAGGTTGTTTGGCCGCGCTCCCCTCCCCCCCGTTTCCGCTTTTTACTCCAGTGGGCAGAACCAGTACCGATAGGCCACCGTCTTGTCTTCCATTTTTTTACACCTTCTTTTTTTCCTGCACGATGGGATATGCATCTTGCCCGCCCCGCGTCTTCCCCCCCTGCGGAGAAAGTTTTGTGTCTAGAACGGATTTGGTTGTGTGTATCCGCAGGACCCGTGTTGAAACGTGTTGATGATGTTATCATTTGAGATTTAATTGTAGATTTCATTCAAGATCTGTGTTGTTGACTGTTGTTCACCGAGATTAACAATACATGGGCAGGTATCGCGATACGTCTCCATAGGTTTAATCTTCAGTGCATGATTAAACTGTCATCCGTGTAGCTGTCAATCCTGTCACTATAGAACGTGATGACGGTTGTAAGCCTCTTGACAACAGCACCTTTAAAACCGACAGACAGTGATAAGGACATGTTCCCACGTGGGCACAATTTACCAAACATTTCAACAAAATTCTACCAATTAATCAACGGAGAGAAACGAGGCTCGGGAATCACTAGTCATGCCGGAAGGGTTATGCATGTGACAAGCGATGGACTCGACGTTTAGTGGTAGAAACTGACGCCGGATGCATGAAGAACACGGTGAAAGAAACCTGTCACAAGTGCCATGACCGTGAACAAAAAAACAACACGCAAGGACGCCTGCGACCGATCGAGCTGACAGGACATGACATGCGTTGACGTGAGTGGTGAAAATGACGAGCATGTAGCTGTGCGTGTGATGAACTCGAGCTGATGGTGGGATGAATAACCTGCTAATTACTGGTTCTTGATATTGAAGAGGGTGGTGAATTAAATCATGGATATAAACCAACCATTTTCCAGTCCTCTACATGGACATTCTGATTCATTCTTCCATATATCCAACCTCCGTCGGCCCTACCATCATGGTAGTCTGACTTGTTTGCTTCAGTCAAAAACACTCTTTGTTTACAAGGATTTCCTAATTGCCCAGTACAACACAGTGGAGAAGAGGATTCTTAGCCTGAGAAAACCAAGAGTCTGGTACGCGATCGCAGAAAGCTCGACCGGCGTTGTTTATCCCCACTAGACCACCCGTCGTCAGTCGTATTCGGTGCAACGCTGTTGTTGAACCAAAAGACCAAGAAGAAAAAACACCACAAATTCTTATTCCTCGCACAACTTGTGGCTTTTTTCTTCTTCTTGGTGGTCCACCCCCTGTCTTTGAGCCTCCTTGTTTCTCCTCCCTTCTTTCATTACTTGCAGCTACTCATTCCAGCCTTGCTCAAGGTCCTTTTCCTGTTGCGACACCACACTTTTTGAGTGCTGTGGACAGGGGCAACGAAGCGATTGTGATTAAACTTGGAGCAACTTTGCGACACCAACCTCACAGCACTCACAAGATTGACTGACTCGGTTCGCCGTTCGATCAGGCTGCCGTTATCGAGCACCGTATTACGTCTTTCTCCAGAAACGGGCCTACCTAATTACTGGAGTCTCTGTTATTTGGGCGTGCTTTTCGTAAGCTTGGACTTTCTTATTCCCACAGACCAAGTCCTTCACTCTCGCTCTTATCAGAACCCTTGCCTAATTCCATCTCGTGAAAATTCGTATCTACACTCTTCAAGCATCCTCAACCTCTTATTTTCTTTTCGAGGATGAGAAAAATGCACTGTGGTAGAGAAGAAGAAAAGAAAACAAGCCCTAACCCAAGACCTGAACCAGGGGGTGAAGAGGAAGACTGAGCAATAGTGACTAACAGAACCAACAGGAATAATAAGCGTCCATCTGAATCACACCGAAGCCGCTAGGTCCCCCGGATACCGCTGGCGTCGTTGTCCCCTTGCTCTTGTGTTTGCTCTAGTTGGTGGTAGAGGTGTTATTTACTCAGCCTCCCCCCTGTCTGCGGTTGCCGCAGGCGCGCCTAGAAGCTCAAGGAGAAGGAAAATTTTTCACCGGAACAGCCTCGCGGGCATCCGAAAGGACGGGCAACGCAACGTTCAAGGGGGACGTTGAAGAGGAATCCATTCTGGGCCCGTCAATCTCGCTTGTTCACCCCGCTGGTAAATTGAACTGGCACTTGGGGTGGAGCAAGACAAGAGAGGAAGAGCATCTTTGACACGCCCAAAGGTGAACCGATCTGAAAGTGAAGCCAAAGGCCGAGTTTGTATTGTATTGTGTTGTATCATACTCTGTACAGTACAGTACTGCCATTCCCATCCCAGACAACGGCAAGGGATAGAAGAAGGAAATCCGCAAAAGCAACGACCGGCAGTGAACTGAACACCCCGCCATCAGGAAACAGGTCAGGTAGGGATATCTATTCTTTTCTTTTTCCTCAGTTCAAAATTTTCTCAGTTTTTCTTTTTTCGACGGTTTCTGAATCCGCTCAGTTCACAATCGAGGAAGAGTTTTCACTTCTTTACTTCTCTCTCTCATTATTACTCATCATTACACTGCTTCCCCCTTGTTCCCGCAGACCTTGACAGACGTTGTTTCCGCTCTCAGCAAGAGGGAGGAAGACAAGTAAAAGCAAATAAGCCACAAATGTATGATGATCCTGGAAAGGCTGAAAAAAAAAAGATGAAAAAAAAGGAGAAATGAAAATTTTTGTGCGCTGAGTCTGTTATTGTGTGCGCGATGTTGAGACAGATTTCTCAGGACTCTTGTCAACCGTTGGCTCTTGCTTTTGACTACAGATACACCCTAATCCCTTCTCAGTAAGAGGGACAAGTGTTATTGAGCCTTCACTTATCACCCTCTATCTCAATCAATACCCCAGTACCAATAATCCAAGCACACAGCACAGCACAGCGCTGCAATGAATCAAGCCCTCAACATACTCCTTTTTTACAGCATCATTCAATCGTTCACTTTGGGTCATACTTGAAACCTTATCTTGCCTCCCCCTTTTTCGCCCCCTATGATCGATTCGTTACCAATAGATGCATTTATGCTGATAGTCCACCAGATACATGATTGAGTCATAATTCTCATTCAGGTCGAGATAAATTTACCAACCAGTAAAAGCGATAAACCCAGCTTCTGACACACAGCGCAAGATTTGGGGGATTACACAACCAAAGGAAATTGGGGTAAGAAGCCAAAAGAAAAACCACAGACGAGAGAAAAGAATTCTCCATTAAGACGGTCGAGAACAGGACAACGAAACCTGGTTGGAGGCCCCTGTCCTGCAGAGGCGTTCTAGCAGCCAGTGCGGCACTGCGTCACCGTCGTCATTTCGCGAGACGACCTAGACGGGTAGATTGAGGTGACGTTCAGGCACTGAACGTAGTTACAGTGCGGCGCAGAACTCAGAGACACTGTCCAATACCGCACCGCAAGCTCGCAACGCTGGTCCTCCGCTCTTGCGGATTTCCTGCTTTTTTTTTTTTTTTTTTCCCCCTTGCACAGCACACAACACAAAAGCTGTGATTCATCCATCCATTCATTCATCTAAGCAAGCATCTTGGGTTATGTGAGTAACACCTTGGCTTAGCAATGCATTCCTCGATGACTAACATGACTTGACTTGGGCAGCTATTGATCTACGATTCTTTGCTGCGCCTAACATTATTATCATCAGCATTCGAGTGGCCACTGCGCATTTCGCTTCGTTTTGCTGCCTACCATCTTAATCTATCGTATTGATTGCCGCTCAGGCGCCAAGCAAAGAGGGAGGAAAAAGAGGACGCAAGGCAAAGTAAAGAAGGAGTCACAGTCACAGAGCACACTGCGCAGCGCAGCATAGCACAGAGTTTTTTTCTTCCACTTGGGGGGTGTGCAACCACAGCCAACCTCCAGTAGCCGGGTCAAAGTGGCCTTCCCCCGGTATCCTTGCACTTCGCACTCTGCTTGCTGCCCTAGTACACACCCATACGCCATTAGCACTCGTACCCCCTTTTCTAGACCACCCCTGGCAGTCTTTTTTTTCTCACCCTGCACCCTTGTCCACATACCGAACAGGGATTCTCCCATCCATCTTTTTCTCTCTTAGCGTCCCCCCTGGTCAAAATCCACTTGAGAGGGAAGCGTGCCCGCAGACCACACACACAATTTCTCGAGATTATATATCTCGACTTCCACCCACTCGAACCTCTTTCTCCTCCTCTTCTTTTTCAGTATCTTGGCGATTGCCAACCAAATCTATCTTACCAAAGCATTCATCAGCATCGAGACAGCACGTCGTGTACCGACGTCATCACTCTTTTTCAACAACACATCGACTCAACAAGCAATCTGGACTCTCGAAGCGTCCAGCGTCTTCTCGACACGACGACAAGGTTCCATAGGATCGTTGTCAACACATCCCACGGGGAAATATAAAGTTTGGATCGGTCATGTTCGGCGCAAGACACTTTTCTAACCCCTTTTCTTCCGACTACATACCGAGGTGACGGGCTTGACTACCGATCATCTCTTCACGGACGCTTCTTCCCCATTGCGTCCACTTTGATCGTTACACTCTGCAAACGAGACAAACCAATTTGTTGATGCAGTAATTGACGAACTTTTGAGATTCTCTTTAAATAACCTCATTTAACCTCACTCACATTTGAAAGAAGAAAAAAGACAAAAAAAACTCGAAAAATACCCTACCAACGAATCTGAACAACAACTGCAGGAGTTCGGAGGAGAGCGGTTGTTTCTTTTTCTTTTGAGCGGATGTCAGTCGGGCATCGCCATATCTAAAAACACAAAAATATCATGAGTTACCACTCCCCACGAACACCTGGATCAACTCCGATCCACGACTACGACGGCGTCTACTCGAGGATGTCTTCAGCAACCCCCACCCCGTCTCCCAGACCTACTTGGGCCGATTCGACCCCTCGCCGTCCCGCGACGCGCGTGGGGCATGCCCGCTTCAACAGCTACTCCCAGCAGGGTGACTTCAGTCCCAGGCCGCCCAAGGACTCCCCCCGCTACAACAGCTTCGGGCAGTATAGCACGGCAGATGTGAGTGCAAAAACTTCTTCGTCGCGCAGACTTTCCACGTCATCTCCACGATCCAAGCATGACCGTCGATCTTCGTTCACCTATGTCCGGGCTTCCACCCCCTATGGAGAATCCGACGAGGAAGAGATCATCGACTCTCTGGGACACACTTACGTGCTGCCTGCGCAGTCACGTTCCAAGCACCAGCACCAGCGGCGATCCGCCATCTACACACGAGACTTTGAAGATGATCGGGGATGGTACACTAATTACGACCACTACCTACAGGGTGTTTCCGCCGCCGCATATTATGACGAACCATGTGGTCGTGAGCAGATACCCGTGTACCAGTCACCTCAGCCTCGACCTCCTACCAGCTTCGGTCACAACCGACGCTCTTCCACCACTGTTCCTCCTCCTCGACCACAGACCGTCCGACCCGCCAGCTCCCACCGCACTCCCAAGCAGGCGCCGCCTACCCCCAAGGCCACTGAAGCTGATGCCCGCAAGTATGACATCCCTCAGGGCTACTCACTCAAGAACTGGGACCCTGCCGAGGAGCCCATTCTTCTTCTAGGTAGTGTGTTTGATGCCAACAGCCTCGGAAAGTGGATCTATGACTGGACCGTTTACTACCAAGGCCCAGCCACCCCCATCTCGGACATGGCCGGAGAGCTCTGGCTCCTCCTCATCCAGCTCGCCGGAAAGGTGAAGCGAGCTGACGAGATTGTTGGACGTGTCCGCAGCGCCGAGAACCGTGACCTTGTCGAGGAGTTCATCGACGCTGGCGAGCGTCTTCACGAGAAGCTTCGCAGTCTGCTCAAGGCCTGTGAAGCACCCATGCTCAAGGCTGCCAAGCGCAAGCAGGCCGGTCTCGGCAAGAACGCTGGTGTTGAATTTGTTGAGACTCTCTTTGGCCGTGACAGAGAGCTCAAGAAGACTGAGAAGTTCATGCAGAACGTCAGACTCTTCAACCTGCGCTTCGATGCCAACTGCGAGGAGATCCTCAGGAACCCTACCAAATAAGTGGATAACCCCTCTTGCCACAGGATCTTTACCAGGACATGACCTCTCCCATTTCCTGTTGACTCCTCATCTCTACCGCACTACACATCTACCCTAACTTTACTACCTTACCCACTATTCAACCTTACCGAGGAATTGGACAAATGCCTGTCATGCCACAACAGGCCCGCCGGATTGGACTTGGCCACTGATTGTACACTACCTCACATCGTCAGGATCTTCATCGGACACAGCCACATGGATTTCCTACTTTTCTTTTTCTTTTACTCAAATCTCTACCTCGTCCTTGGAACAATGTCGACACATTCTTATACCCAGTGTCATGGCCTTAGAGACACAAACCAAGGAGCGACCTGTAATACCAGCAATGCACACGCGCGCACGGAGGGGACATCCACCCAGGGGAATTTTCTATTCAAAGATACCCAATGTTTTTTCCATTTTGGAAGGCCGCGAGCGGTTGGAAGGTGGAAGCTACTGGAGGAGGAAGGCAACGCGAAGTTGCACCAAGGTGGAAGACGGGACGGCCTTTGGAGACTGGACATGTTTTTTGTTTTCTTTTTCTGCTTATCAAGCCTTTATTTGTTTTCTGTTTTCTGTTTACTTTCTGGGATAGCAATATCGGGACCTCAAAAGTGATTGGCTTTTAGATTTGGTGGAACATGACATTACTCCACGGTAATATGGAACTCTTTGGGAACTTTTTATCTTTCTGTTTGGCTTGTTTTTTATTTGCTTTTTCTGCTTGTTACAGGCTGTGTTCCCTTTTGAACACAAAGGAGTTGGGAGGACCTATGGAGGTCAAAGTTTATACCACTTCAGTTGGGATAGTTTTGATTCTACTATTAGTTATATCGAAAAACATGGGAAACTTATTTAAATACTGTGGCTCAGACCGTGAAGTTGTGCGATTGATTTAATCCATTTGGTTTGTTTAAATATGTAGCTGTGAATTTAGACTGGATGTGAAGTCTGACAATTGAGATTATTGGACATGTCCCTTTCCTGGTATTCCCGCCAAAAGTCCATGCATACGACTAACATACGGGTGCTAGATTCTGCACGAGTTTGAGCGGACGCCGGATCAGCCGGGGTAGGGATGACAACCTGCATTGCTGTAGACATGAGGTCATGAATGGACAACCTGAGGAAGCGGGGGAAGGAAAAAGACAAACGGAGAGCACAGAGCCCCCTGGACAGGTCTACCAAACTTGCGTCATGCAGGTCATGGGACGCGGGATGTTGTCCTTGGCTCGATGGTTGAGTATCCTTGAATGGGGAGGAGGGGTGGTTCTGGACGGATTGTAACCTTGGAGGGGGGAAAAGATGCACGTTTGATCTAATTGGGTGTGATAGGATGAGAGATTTTCATGGTGATGGAGGGGGGAAAGGGAAAGGATGAAGGAACAATGTGGTGAAGATTAACAACAGAGTATGTATCATCGGGTTTTCCCCTTTACAATCGTTAGGGGGCGATAATGTTTCACCTTACTCGGGGTGTCATCAAGTCTGGAAACCTATCTTTGTTAGCATAAAAGAATAAAAATAAAAATTCTTCTTTGTTGGATGGTTTACAGTTACGAGACCTTAAACTTGAGGCGTTAGGCTTGGAAGTTGTTGGCGATTCATGATGGGGGGAGAGACTAGAGATGTTGGGGTAGATGGGGACACTTTCGGCAGCTAATTCCTACCTAGGTTTTGGCTTCCATGTCATGTCAACGTAAGGAGCTAGGTACTTAGTTAGGGAGATAAACTGAGTTATTACTTGAACAATGCTGGGGCGCTTTAGTTAACAAACTGGTAGTTTCAACTTGGATGATAGCGCAAACCCTCTGTAAAGCCACCCAGCCATTTCTTGTCATGCAATGTGATGCTAAAAACCCCTTCCCCTCGGACGTTCCGTTCCTTGACCCGTAGCCGCCCCTTAGCCATCTCTATCACTTTTTACTCTGCAGATAATGTAGACGCCACATAATGCGTAGGACCTTTGATCATCAGGGAATGTCACAATCTGCACTTTTGACATATTTCCTGATCAAGTGCCGGATTTGGAGAGGCTGGGGGGAGAAAGGGAGTGAGATAGTGAAAGGGAGAATGGCACGGGTGACGATGAAAGGAGTGAGCGGCTAGGACACCAATCGCGACCATTGGTTTTCTTCAACGATGGGAAGTGCATGACACCCACGTGTGGGATGGGGGGGCTGGGAGAACCTAGCGAAGGGAAGGGGGGACTAAGATCGTGAATTACAGTTAATGGGAGATCTTATGGAAGGGTTATTTTTTTTTCTTTTTAATGTAAGGGAGATAACTTGTAGGTGTCTATCAAATATGAGAGACATGGTAAATAATCAATTTAATAGGCAGATCGAGATAAAGAAAATGTTAAACATGTCTTTGTTTCTTGCTCAGATTCCTACATATTTCTCAACAACGTCAGCCAGTAGTCATTCATTACTCTATTCTGACATGTACCACCCTGTATCACCCTCAGCATGTAAGCCAGATATGGTCAGGTATTACCACCCTCTTCTGTCTCCCAAAAAGGGCCCTTGGGTTGAGCAGGGATAACTCGTGCTTTCTTCTTTTCTTTCCTTTTTCTTCTCTCTCTCTCCTGTGAATGTTGCAATCTAGAACATGTTCAAATCCCGCAAGTCCGCGCTTACACATCTTGTCACATACAGGTTTATCTTACCCCCCCCAGGGTTATGTGTGTCATGCTGCGGAGGTAATTCACGCCGAGAAGGGTGGCAGAACGTGAAATCCAAGGATTGTGTGTTTCTTTGGAACGGGGCACAGTGTGTAGGCCTTTCGTGAATTCTTCAAGGGTCTGAGTTCACGCATCGTATCTTGATGGGGTATGCCAAACACAAGGACATCCCTGTGCTGCGTCGTACTTTCAGGATTCATGAACCCCGGCGGTTGAATCCAAATACGTACTCTTTCGGCGAGGCTGAAGGGGGTAATGGCCGTGACACCTTGAATGTCAGCTGGTTAGAGTCGACCTGCATGGGTAATTTACTACATGTTACTCTGTACAACTATAGCTGATATTTTATATTTAGGTTAGATTCTGTGTTTGTGTTTAACAAAAACCATACTGTCACACGTTTATTCTGCACTGAAAATGTCTGACCTGCCGTGACTTAAGTATTGGAAGGACTTGTACGTGTTCGGACCTTGAGGCTGAGGGACGTGTGATACTGGAGGTGGGTGACACCAGCCCGTTGACTACAAGGATCAATGACTGTAAATGCAAGCAATGTTTATCTGGCAGGGGTAGACTCATCATGTAGCTTCCCGGGATGGAAATGCCATGGTAGAAAAAGCTACTCTGGGATATTGTCGCGACTTCCAATCAATTTATGATATCGATGAACGAGGACTGGGTACACAGCAGTCTGCGGTCTGCCATGAGATTGAGCTGGCAATCGAGTTCAAGGGGAATATGTATACTCCTAAGATTGAATAGTGCTGTGCATGATGATGAGTGAGGTATTTGCGGGTAGTTGCTATAGGAAGGAGTTGCATCTATCCAGGAGGTGTTTGAGAAATCATCTTTGAATCTGCGTTCTTTCAAGAAACAAGCCGCATAGGGCGACATATGTGGGCGTATCTTTATACTATTTTATAACATGTGTACAACAAGTCTCTACAGGAAAGGAAAGTGTCATAGTCTGGTCCTGGAGCCAGAATCTCAAGAGCCTAGGTCTAAGTTCATGAACTTGAGCTACTCCATAGACATTCCGCAACGGGTGGGTGACGACAAGTTCGGACATGTCTTTATAAACACTAGTACTGTAGAGACTAACTAGTGCTCTACAGTTTGCAATGGTAATGCTTGATTATGTATTGGATTTGACTTGTATAAGTCAAAGTGACATATGGCAGGTCAAACATAGCTCGCAACTATCTTGATTTAGCTTGGATCTTCTCGGAGCCCCCAGCAGTATAGATGCCGATGGGTAGGAATTCCTTGAATACTCGGATATTGGATGTTTTAAAACTCATGTGTTTTCTAAGGAGCTTCCAGTTTCAGATTGCAGGACGAACGGCGATTCAGCCATATAGGCTGGCATAGCTCAGCCAGAAAGGGCTGTCGTTTCAGCTTATTGCTCCAGCTGTGGATACGTATGGAGAGGCTTCTACTATACTGGTAAGTATGCAAGATATCTCAGTCGGGTTTTTATGGGACTTACCCTCGGGAATAGGAAACTCCAGGCCTGGGGTCTTCCACACATTGTAACGGGGGTTTGATGGCGGTCGTCGATGCTTGCTGTAAGTAGTGAAATCCGAGCAACGTCGCATAGATCTACTGGGTTCTCTTTGGTATCTTTAGGGTTAGTATCCTTCACATTGCATGTTAAAAGCATTAAATCCCTTTCAATCATGAAGATACAGGCTGTCCTGCTCCAAGTCAAGGAGGAATCATGACCTATGAAAAACAGTATCTAGCTAGCTGCTAGTCTTGTAGTGGCCTAAGTTAGGATTTACGTTGACGTAACCAGTAATTTCCTCATGATGATGTTTCTATATTCAATCCTGACATTAAACTTGTGCCGGATGAACTACATGTGGGCACAGGTGCATCAGTGTTTTCCAAGTGACCTGTCCGCTTCGTTTTCTTGTGTTGTACTCTTTCTCTACCACGCAGTTTTTCTGTAGTTTATATGCACACATATAAGCCCAATTTCAGGATTTTGAATAGCTAAACGGATCTGAGGGCATTCTGGCTGTATATATAAGTGATTATACCCTGAAATCACATGCAGTCACCCACTGCCCGATCCTTCACAATGTTTCGAAGAATAGAAACAACAGAGGAAGAGTCGAAGTACCCCAGGAGTTCTCTGTACCAGTATATAGATTCATCTCTGTTTTGGACCCTATTGTAAGTCGTCCCTAGTTCGTTGATCACCTCTCATCCATGTATATAAGAGTGTCTTATAGCTGCGGCAGAGTTAGCTCATCCACCTCGGGTGTTCTCAATCGTATGTCAACACTTCATAAATCACATCAATATCTCACACCGGATGAAGCAGCCTCATGACTACTGTGCAGAATCTCACCCTAATCTCATAATTAATGTTCGTCATTTTCATATCTGGTGTAGGCTGTCATGAGATGACTAAGCAGGAAATCGCTTCGGCAGCTCTCAAATATCCACTTTTTCATCCGGTGTTGCGTGGAGAGAAATCAACAATTGCATCAAGAGTTATACCCCGCCAGTCTTTGACCGTTCCAACGATATCCGAGCGAGTTGTTTCTTTGCTTTTACATTCTTATGATTTGTTTTTGTTAGCTATTGCCTTCTCTTGTACCTCTTTCTGAACACCCGCCATGCATTACATTCGCTTCCTTCGGGCACCTAAAGTGTCTACCAAGCGAGGCGATGTCATGATCCAGCTCGTCTTCACCATCACCACAGATCTAGGCGATTCATTTTTACATCCTCAGTCAATCTTCGACCTGCAAGTTATCGCCGTCGCCTACTCAGCAGAGGGCAGCTCTACATGGCTGCTATCAAATCCTGGACATCTCGACTGGGAACCTGGGATGCGTGTTGCAAAACCATCCCTCGCCCTTCCTGTCGCCCTGCAGAGAGCTATAGGGTTAGGTGCCAAGGTACAAATCTGCGTGCGGGCCACGGATCCTTCACACTCGGCTGATGTGGTCCCTCGGATATTGGCAATGTCGTCAGAGAAGCCTCGGTACCGAAAAGAAGCAGCGGAAAAGGGCGGTGTCATGCCCGCATGGGTCGCCTTAACTCCCAACGGCGACGCGGAGGTATCAACTCGAAGATTGCAACTGAGCGATGTCCCTGGTGGCCTCGGTACCATCGAGATAGAGGAAGAGATTGGTGAGAGTATCGCGCGTCACATATGGGATGGTGGTGTCATGGCAACATGTGCCATCACTGGGATTGAGACCGCTCCAAACAGCGAAAGCAGTCAGCAAAGCTGCATGAAGGCTTTAAAAGCCCTCTTCAGCCGCCAAAAGGTTATCCGGGTGCTGGAACTGGGCTGTGGTGTTGGAATTCTGGGTATTGGGTTAGGTGCAGTCTACCCGCGGCTGCGCTCTGCTTCACCGGGTGAATGCACAATTCTCATGACGGATCTAGAGGAAGCTGAGGCCAGAGCCCGTGCCAACATCGCGCGGTTGGAACTGTCTCACCCGCAGCCTGAAGAGAGGCCAGTCTGCATGCTCTACGAGAATCTGGATTGGGAAGAGGGGAGGGTTCGTAAGTTTGGGCCGCAGGTTCAGCTGCACCCGTGGGATCTTGTTATGCTGAGCGACTGCACCTACAACGTCGACATGCTTCCGGCGTTGGTCGAGACGCTCTCTGCCATCCACACAAATAACCTCGCTCACTTCCCCGATGGCGAACCATTCACCACAAAAGTTTTCCTGGCGACCAAACCACGACACGAGTCTGAGAATGAGCTGTTTGGTCTGTTGGAGAAGGAGGGCTGGTATACAGTTCATAAACAAGTGATTGCACTACCTTTTCTTGGAGGAGAACCGCAGTCGGTAGAGATGTATCTGTTTGATAAGTCTGGATTTTGAGAATGAGAGCATATCTGCAGTCAGAAACCAGTGCCATCGGCGACTGGATCAAGTCTGTGGGATGTTTGGCAATCATCACCTCATTGATCGCACGAGCAAGGCGACCCGGTTGCCTTGTTGTTGACATCGTGGGCCAGTCACTCAGATAAGCCGCCTTTTTACTAAACGTCACGAAAACTTATTAGGATAATTTCCGTGTAGCCTCGTTTGAGAATAAGTTCATGGGAATGAGGCCATCGAGCCAACTCTAGCTCATGTTCAACTTTCATATCATTGGGCTTTACCCCGCGACTGTGTCACCACACCGCGATGCGATCCAGCCTGATTTACAAAGTATTGGGCAGGAGTTTTTTTCAGTGAACCATTGAAATGCGAGACCGATATCGTGGAGGGTCGCAGAGCGTTGGAGGTGCATTGATGAGTTGTTCATGTTGTGAGGCTCTGCGGTGGCCTGGAGTTGGGGGATTCTCATGAGATCAGGTTATGAAGGTATAAATGAAGAGAATAGCATACAAGTTGTCATTTTTCACAATAACCATTGTTTCTCCAATTTCGCAATTACCAACATGGCGGAACCAAAGACCAAAGGCGTCAATGGTAATCATGCCTCGACCAAGGGACGCCCCAATTCAAAGCTCAGGGAACTCGTCGCTCTAGCTAAAGAAGTCTCGAGCGAGTCAATCCAACATTATGAGAAATCTCTTGAGGATGTCAAAGTCCTGGAGCAGGAACTCGAGACCAAACAAGAGGAGAACAAGCGCCTGCGCGAGTTCAATGATAAAGTGGTTCGAGAGTTCTCGGAGCATAAAGCTCAATCCAGCGCCAAGACGGACACACTCTTTGCAGAGTTCGAAGCCAAGTATAAAATGTACGAGTCTAACAAGAGTGCTGTTGAGACGATGGAGAAGGAGGTGACGGAGATGAGAGAAAAGCTTGAGGCAGCAGAAGACAAGAGTAGAGATGCCGAGAAGCTCAAGAAGAAGCTGGAGACGGCGGAGACACATGCCAGTAATCATGCCGCTGAGATTATGGAGATGAACTCGGAGTGTGAGCTGCATCGTTCGAGAATGGAGGCGAGCGTGGAGGAGTTGAAGGTTTGTAAGGAGAAGCTTGTCCAGGCGCAGGGAGATCTTGGAGAGTCTGTTCTCCGGGAGTTTGGGGCAGATGATGTAAAGAACTTGTGAGTTTGGTCCGTCTAATTTGAAGTCTTCTCGCTAACCATGATCAGGAGCACGGAGCTGAAGAAGCTGATGCAGAGAGTTCACGGATTTGTGCTCGAGTACTTTAATGACGCCGATGGGGCTGAGGTAAGTATCACGAACCTGGATATACAGACATCCAGCTAACGGGCAGCAGGACGCTGAAAGTGAAATCCAAGAGCTCAAGTCTCGTTTCCCCAACATCCCCCTTTCAACCTCGACCAACAAAGCCGCCGTCAAGATGCGTTGCGCAGCAGCGGAAGCCGTCATCGCCGACGCTCTCCTTAACCACATCTTTGTGCCATTTTACCTCCGCAACGACATCAAGGCTGCGGCTACATCCATGCTCGATTTCTTCGGCGACGATGAAAGACGATGCATTGTATACCGCTGTCAGATTCTTCAGACTGTAACTGACGAGGAGGAAATTAAGCGTGTGCAGGAAGATGTGGTCCGCAGAGCGAGTAATGAAGTCAGGAGCACGCTACACCCCCTCGTAGTGGCTTACAAACAAGCTGGTTTCTACAATGCCGTGCCGGCTGTATTTCGACAAGCCGTAGCGGTCTGGGCGGATGCTCAGCGATCGCGGAAGTACATCTCGGCGTATGAGGCGGACTCATCCAGCCAGGCGGGCGAGTACGGACAGAAGCCATCCAAGGGACAGCGGGATCCGGCTGCAACGCTATTTCCTCAGGTGTCGTCCGGAGATGGCGTGGTCTATGAGGGAGTGTGTCTGTGGCCGGGACAGAGTGCGGTAGTGGAAGCTACGAAGGAGATGGCCGTGCATGCGAACGGCAACGGTAACGGGACGAATGGGGATGGGAAGCGGCATGGAATGACGAAGAGGAGGTCTTCGGGGACAGGGGAGAGTTTGAGTAAGTAGTGATGGTGTGGGGTTGGAGATATGTGTTTGTCAGAATGTGTTTAGGTTAGGTTAGGTAGTCTAGTTATTTCTGTGTTTGCATGATTTGTTGATGCTGTGTTTTCTTTTTATTACCAATTCGGTGGTTTTATTTACGGCAGTGGTACAGAGGTAATACGTCACAATAATGAATTGATTAAGTCAAGACGATTGAAATTTCAATACACGAATGCTAATTGAAAAAAGGAGTGTCATGAGTGACTCTCGAGAATTGGCGACGCTGCGATCTTCATTCATAATCTATAGTCTTCAACAAGCCCAAGTCAAGGGACAACATGGTAGAAACCTCATATTTGTAACCTTTAAAGATGAGAACGTATCTGTGCTTCCCTCCTCCTTATCTGTCTTTCTTTCTTCTTTTAAAATTAATCTATTATTCGGCCGGAGAATGCAGTTAACTCCGTCACAAAAAAATGCTTGGCCTTTAATCTCAACATGATCTGAGCGGAGACTTTAAGGTAAGACAAAATAAGATCTGGGATGGAAATCTTAGTCATCTGTCGGGGAAATTAAATCAAACCCTTGTCCCTGTTGTTAAGAATAGAATCCAGTCAAGGAAAGGAAGAAGAGAGAAAGATTCTGTGCTGTTCCACATAGGTTCGAGTTGCCTTTTCCTTTGGGTTGTCGGGTTTAGGATGCCGACCAAGTGTACACTGTACTAGCACCGGTAGATAATAAAAGTGCTATAAAGTTAAAATAAACAATTACTGTAGCTCTTTGATGCATGCATTCCCTCACTATGAGTCGACATGACGCCCTTAACAGAAGCGTCTTAGCTCGACGGCCAGTGACTAACATGCCCTTCCCCTGTTGAAACACAGCCATTCCCGCGTTACTCTTTGTTGATATTATGTCATGCACGTGCTGTGCTGTTCCTGTATCTTCTACTGTGCTCGTTAATACGTATGTTCATGGCTGAGAAAGTAGAGAATCAAGTGATTGAGAAATGGAATGAACTGAACTGACGGACGAAAATGGTTGATAATCTGGGCAGCTTATGAATCAAATGTATCAGATGGATGGATATACGGAGTACGTATACGGACGAATTTTGACTGACTTTCCGGCAGAATAACCGAAAGGATTTAGCTGACTAGCCAGGCTGACTTAGTAGATTCACTGACGCATGGAACCGGCGCCACTACTGTACCACTGGCCACCTCGGAAACAGGGATCTTTTGCACTTGTTTTGCACCCAATTACTCCAGCACCACGCTAATTCAAAAAGTACAATACTACTGGTACCACGCTGTCTCCGTGACCGAAGTTTAGCCAGGTTCTTAAAAACCGGGATTTCGTATTCACGCCCCCCTGTCATGTCTTTGTCTTTTGTCTTTTGCCTTGTCTTTTGTCCCCCCTTTCTCCACTTGGAAATCTAAAAGACCTTTACTTTTTCTCTTTTCTCGCGTCTTCTTGACTTTTCTTTTCATGCAAGTCCGCAAGGCAATGTATGGATGGATACCTCAGCTTTGCAGAAGTGTTGTCCAGGTAAGTTCAGCTTAGATTATACTATGTAAATTACAGGTGGGACAAGCCAAAGAATGGCCATCGTGCAAACCTCCCCACTAGTGAGTGTCTGTGTAAGTCGGATATTCTATCCCACATCCCGAGGTTCAATCCTATATTTGTTTCGGTATTTGTTGATGAGTGTTGTCTGAATTGACAAAGCTATTGTTGGTCTGAATTTACGATCGACTCAATCCTCGGCTAAAGATGGTATTGCTAGCAATTAACGGTGAAAACATCTCATTGAGCACATGTTTTGATATGTGATACCCATACCCATACCCAACCCATCCATCCATCCTTTGATCTACCAACACTCCTTTGACCGAATGACTCAAAATTCAATAATGTGACCCACATCTTTGACAAATCCTCGGCCTCAATTGACCCCTTTGCTTTCCCCTCTCGGCTGCATCTGGTCTCAACAACACTGACTCCCACAACAAAACCTTCTGCGGACTTAAACGGACGAAACTAAAATGACAACAACGGTAGGCTTCCGTCGGTTAGTCTCAAGTTGGATAGTATGGAGACAATCACAGAAGTCGATACGTCTCCGCAGTGGAGAAGGGAAGAGAAGGGAAGGACAGAAAAAAAAGAACCCCTGGGCCAAAGGGGTCAACTTGTTAGATTTGATGGGCTCCGAAAGGATGGGATGTACGGTTACAGTACACACCCCAGGATTGATTGGTAATGCAAGATGGACATAGCTGCGTCAAATGGAATTATGAGACCCAGTTTATTTTATTTTTTCCTTTCCTCATGAGAAATTCTTATCTATTGATCGATTGCACTTAAACGTTGCGGCCTGTCGTTTCCCCCCGATCTCCGACGTCCCTCTCTTGCTTTGTCTCTTACACGCACACAACCACTCACTCGCCTTGGTCAATTGATCAATTCTTATATCCTTACTTCTTCCCTATTTAATCCAAACTACTTTTTCCTCTTCTTAATACTCGTAATTCATCTCTACTGGGTGGCAAACTACATCTAATCTTCGTTTTTTGACCGCGGTGGGTGACTTTGGGCTCCCAGTACAGATCTTCTATAGACCTGTCGACACATACATATATACACACTTATATATATTCAACTTATACAACTTCATTTCCTTACAATGGCTGAAAGAGCCCTCGAACAAGCCGAGGTGGCAATCGCCGCCAACCACCATACCGAACAGGCTGATCCCACCTATCGAGTTTCTGAGGATACCGACTCAACCACCAATGAAGCTACCATGGGACGACGCACTTCCAAGGCCAATCAACCAGGTGTCTCTGTCGAACAGGCTGAAGCTGAATTTGCCGAACTGCAGAGGGAGTTTACCGGCGTTTCTAGAGCCAGTAGACGACAGAGCCACAAGGGTGGCGATCCTGAAAAGGGTGTTTCGGTGGATGAAACCGACAACGAGTCTGTCTTTGATCTCGAGGCCGCTCTTCGGGGCAACCTTGATGCTGAGCAGGAGGCCGGTATTCGTCCCAAGCATATTGGTGCTTACTGGGATGGCTTGACTGTCAAGGGTTATGGAGGCATGACCAACTACGTCCAAACCTTCCCTGACGCTTTCATCGGTTTCTTTGACGTGATCACCCCCGTTATCCGCATGCTCGGTCTCGGACCCAAGCCCACTGAAGCCACTCTTCTGGACAACTTCCGTGGTGTCTGCAAGCCCGGCGAGATGGTTCTCGTTCTGGGCAAGCCCGGTTCCGGATGCACTACTTTCCTCAAGACCATCTCCAACCAGCGATACGGCTACACCAGTGTCACTGGCGAGGTCCTCTACGGAAAATGGACAAACACCGAGTTCGACCAGTACCGCGGTGAGACTGTTTACAACGCCGAGGACGATATTCACCACCCTACCCTGACCGTTGAGCAGACCCTTGCTTTCGCCCTCGATACCAAGATGCCCGCCAAGCGACCAGGAAACATGTCCAAGGAGGAGTTCAAGCAGAGTGTTATTACCATGCTTCTCAAGATGTTCAACATTGAACACACTCGCCACACTGTTGTCGGTGACCACTTTGTTCGTGGTGTTTCCGGTGGTGAGCGTAAGCGTGTCAGTATCGCCGAGGGTATGATCACCAGCGCCTGCGTTCTCTCCTGGGACAACAGTACCCGTGGTCTCGACGCCAGTACCGCGCTCGACTTTGCCAAGTCTCTTCGAATCCAGACCAACCTCTACAAAACGACTACTTTTGTGTCCCTTTACCAGGCCTCGGAGAACATCTACGCCCTCTTCGACAAAGTCCTTGTCATCGATGAAGGAAAGGAGGTCTACTTCGGCCCCGCATCCACTGCTCGCAGCTATTTCGAATCTCTTGGCTTCGCTCCTCGACCTAGACAGACTTCTGCCGATTACCTCACCGGCTGCACTGACGAGTTCGAGCGCGAGTATGCCCCTGGACGATCCCCCGAGAACGCACCCCACAACGCTGAGACTCTGGCTGAGGCCTTCAAGGCTTCCGATGCTGCCAAGGCACTGAGCGTCGAGATGGCAGAGTACAAGGCTAGTCTGGAACACGAGAGTGCCAAGCACGAGGATTTCCAGCTCGCTGTCAGGGAGAGTAAGCGCGGTACTTCCAAGCGATCCGTCTACCAGGTCGGATTCCACCTCCAGGTCTGGGCTCTCATGAAGCGTCAGTTCACTCTCAAGCTCCAGGATCGTTTCAACCTCTTCTTCGGCTGGTTCCGAAGCATCGTCATTGCTCTTGTTCTCGGTTCCCTCTACTTCGACCTCAATCAGACTTCCGCCAGCGCCTTCAGCAAGGGAGGTCTTCTCTTCATCGCTCTTCTGTTCAACGCTTTCCAGGCATTCTCCGAACTGGGAAGTACCATGACTGGACGCGCAATCGTTAACAAGCATAAGGCATATGCCTTCCATCGACCCTCCGCTCTGTGGATCGCTCAGATCTTTGTTGATCAAGCTTTCGCTGCCAGCCAGATTCTCATCTTCTCAATCATTACATACTTTATGAGTGGTCTGGTGAGAGAAGCTGGTGCTTTCTTCACTTATTACCTGATGATTCTGGTCGGAAACATCGCCATGACGCTGTTCTTCCGTATCATTGGATGTGTCAGTCCCGACTTCGATTACGCCATCAAGTTTGCCGTTGTCGTTATCACTCTTTTTGTGACAACAAGTGGCTATCTCATCCAGTACGAGAGTGAAAAGGTCTGGCTGCGATGGATCTACTGGGTCAACGTCTTGGGTTTGTCGTTCAGCTCCATGATGCAGAACGAATTCAGCCGCATCGACATGACCTGTACTTCGGACTCGCTGATTCCTTCTGGCCCTGGCTATGACGATATCAACCACCAGGTCTGTACCCTTGCTGGTTCTCGTCCCGGTACCACCTTCGTCTCTGGTGATGACTACATTGCTGAGGGTTTCTCCTACTACCCTGGTGATCTCTGGCGCAACTTTGGAATCGTTGTAGCTCTCATCGTCTTCTTCCTCATTCTCAACGTTGTTCTCGGCGAGTTTGTCAAGTTCGGCATGGGCGGTAACGCGGCCAAGATCTATGCTAAGCCCAACAAGGAGCGAAAGGCCTTGAACGAGCAGCTCCTGCAGAAGCGTGAGGCTAGGCGTCAGGACAGGTCTAAGGAGGAAGGATCCGAACTCAAGATCAAGTCCGAGAGTATTCTCACCTGGGAGGACCTCAACTACGATGTCCCTGTTCCCGGCGGTGAGCGTCGTCTTCTCAACCACATTTATGGTTATGTTCGACCTGGTGAATTGACCGCTCTTATGGGAGCTTCCGGTGCTGGCAAAACCACTCTCCTGGATGTTCTTGCTGCTCGTAAGAACATTGGTGTCATTTCCGGTGATATTCTCGTCGATGGTATCAAACCTGGAAAGATGTTCCAGCGTTCCACCTCGTACGCCGAACAGCTTGATCTCCACGAACCTACCCAGACCGTCCGTGAAGCCTTGCGTTTCTCTGCCGAACTCCGCCAGCCTTACGATGTCCCCATGGCCGAGCGTCACGCCTATGTCGAGGAAATCATTTCTCTTCTTGAGATGGAGGCTATCGCTGATTGTATCATTGGCACCGCCGAATTTGGTCTGACCGTCGAACAGCGCAAGCGAGTCACCATCGGTGTCGAACTTGCTGCTAAGCCCGAGCTCCTCCTTTTCCTTGACGAACCCACTTCCGGTCTTGACTCCCAGAGCGCCTTCAACATTGTCCGTTTCCTCAAGAAGCTTGCTGCCTCCGGCCAGGCCATTCTCTGCACTATTCACCAGCCCAACGCCGCCCTCTTCGAGAACTTTGACCGTCTTCTCCTCCTCCAGCGTGGTGGTCGCACCGTCTACTTTGGTGACATTGGCAAGGACGCCCACGTTCTGCGCGATTACCTCAAGCGTCATGGCGCCGAAGCTGGACCTACTGATAACGTCGCTGAGTACATGCTTGAGGCCATTGGTGCTGGAAGCGCGCCCCGTGTCGGTGACCGTGACTGGGCTGATATCTGGGAAGACAGCCCAGAATTCGCCGCGACCAAGGAGGCTATCATCCAGATGAAGCGCGACAGACAAGGAGCCGCTAAGCAGTCCAGCCCCGAACTTGAGAAGGAGTATGCTTCGCCTGCCATGCATCAGTTCAAGGTTGTTGCCCGACGCATGTTCCGATCATACTGGCGATCCCCCAACTATCTCTTCACCCGAGTCTTTGCCCACGTTGTCGTCGCCCTCATCACCGGTCTTACCTACCTCAACCTCGATGACTCGCGATCCTCCCTGCAGTACCGCGTCTTTGTTATCTTCCAGGTTACTGTACTCCCTGCTCTGATCATCACCCAGGTCGAAGTCATGTTCCACGTCAAGCGGGCCCTGTTCTTCCGTGAAGCTTCTTCCAAGATGTATTCCCCCTTCACATTCGTTACCTCCATCATCGCCGCCGAGATGCCCTATTCCATTCTCTGCGCCGTCTCATTCTTCCTGCCTCTCTACTACATGCCTGGTTTCCAGTCGGAATCCTACCGCGCCGGTTACCAGTTCTTCATGGTTCTCATCACTGAGATCTTCGCCGTCACTCTTGGTCAGGGTCTCGCATCCATCACTCCCTCGCCCTTCATTTCCGCCCAGTTTGATCCCTTCATCATTATCAACTTCGCCCTGTTCTGTGGTGTCACCATTCCTCCTCCCCAGATGCCTACTTTCTGGCGCTCTTGGCTCTACCAGCTCGACCCTTTCACCCGTCTGATCGGTGGTATGGTCACTACGGCTTTGCATGAGCTTCCTGTTGTGTGCAAGCAGAGTGAACTCAACCCTTTCACTGCCCCTGACAATATGACGTGCGGCGAGTACATGGAGCCCTTCTTTGCTCGTGGTGCGCCAGGTTACCTCGTCAGCAACAGCACGCAAGACTGCGAGTACTGTGCTTACAAGGTCGGTGATGAGTTTTACAGCCAGTTCAACTTTTCGTATGATAATCGCTGGAGGGATCTGGGTATTTATGCCGCTTTCATCGGCAGCAACTTGATCATCCTTCTGTTGGCGGTAAGTCCATCTTATACGTTACCTTGACAGATTCGTGTTTACTAATTCATTGTACAGAGCCGATTCCTCAACTTCAACCGACGTTAATGTGTCATACGTGTACAAGGGGCTAGGAACTTAAGGACCTGATGCTGAAATTAATTTCAGTAATGAACATAGAGTTTATGCCTTGCACGGGATTTAAAAGTGATTTAGATAAAATAATAGATTTTTAATTTTTAATTACTTGATCTGGTGAATACTTATCTCATCGAGTATTTGCTGCGGAATCTCCAGGTACGTGACATGGAGCTTGAATTGAATAGATTTAGACATGACACAATGCGAATATCGTTCTGAATTATAAGACTTATAGATTCAGTCCACTGCGTAAAAGACTTGTTCTTGATTTCGTTCAGGACCGGGGGGGACTTATGTATATATTCATCCAGGGAGTATACTAATTAGACTAGATGGCAGCGTAGTCATTGGCTCAATATAATTAATTACTCTATCTCGAGTCCGATTACATTATAAGAAAGTCAAGCATTCAAATAGCTTTTCTATATCGTGTCTCAGTACAGAGGGCCAAGGCATAGCTTTCGAATCAGGAGTCAAGAGCTAGAATGCCTACTAGCATCTATATTCATTCACTCACTCTCTTCATCATGCTCAATCGCCCATAGTTCACCAAATCGACTTCCCGGTTTACGAACCAACTCCCTGGGCCCTCCCATCTCGACAATGCTGCCCTTGTCAAGTACGACAACCTGGTCAAAGAAATCCATCACCATCTCCAATCGATGGGAAACCATAACAATCGTGTAGTCTGTGAACTCTTCCCGAATAATCTCCTGCATGGCTCTATCTGTCGCCTTGTCGACACTGCTACTGACCTCGTCGAGAAGCAAGACACCGCCGCGCTTCTCATGTCCGTAGAGGCGCTCTCGCACTCTTCGGCGGAGGATAGCACGACCAAGGCTGAAAAGTTGCTTCTGGCCGGCGCTGAGATCATCTGCACTCATACCAGCATCCAATCCGCCACGGTCTTCCACAAATCCTGCCAGTCGTACATTATTGAGAACGGCAATGCATTCTTCGTCCGTGGCCGGCTCTAGAGGGTTGATGTTGGCCCGGACAGAGCTGCCGTCCGGGAGGAATACAGCGTCTTGAGGGATGGCAATGATACGCTGGCGGAGAGTAGCGCGGTCAATGCGGTGAAATGCGAGACCATCAATCTCCATGTTCTTGGAACACGACGGGAGAGGGTCAAGAAGACGGAGGAGTAGAAGAATCAGAGTAGATTTGCCACTTCCGGTTCTTCCACAGATGGCGACCTTCTGACCCGGAAGAATGGTCAAGTTGATGTTACGAAGCGCAAGAGAAGTTGGTTCTTGGCCAGATGTATCTTGGCTGTTGGAGTCGTAGGATGCAGAAACACCTCTGATATCAATGCGACCTTCTCTTGGCCAATCCACTGGAGGCTTGATATCCTCTCCTGGCTGGTCCTCGGGTTTGACTGTCTCGCTGAACTTTCTCAGACGGCTAACCGCCCCTAGCGAGGTCTCAAGGGACGTATAGCTGGTGATAAGACTCGAAACAGTGGAGCTGAAGCTGAGAAGTGTAATCATACTCGCACCAGTCATTCCAGCATTGGTTCGCATTTGGGTGGACAAAGAGATGAGAATGACAGCAAGCCCAGTAACAACAAGAAAGAGAAGTGTTGTCAACCATTGCTGGACCATGCCCAGGAGATAGGCAGGACGCTGAGATCTATCCAGGAGGAAGTGGTTTTGAGCAACATCCAGACGCTCCCAGTTAAAGGCCCTGATTGTAGCAACGCCTTTGATGGTATCGATGAAATGGGTGCTGGAACGGATTAGCTACAAAATTGACCAACGAAAGATAATTTATGACTTACTAAAGAGGGCTCTTGGCTTCGAGGTCAAGAATACGAACTTGTCGCGAGGTGCGAAGGTAGAACTTCTGGACGTAATAAAGAATGAGGAACAGGACGGGATAGCCAATCGCCATGTAGGGCGTTGTAGAAGCAATCACGACTGCAATACCAATAGTGTCGAATATCTCAAGAGTGAAGTTTGTAAAAGCCAACGGGAGGTCACTATCCAGGAGGGTCATGTCCTGTGAGAAGAGATTCGTAATGACACCCGAGTCAGTAGTGGTGAAAAACTTGAGCGGCGCAGTGATAACTGTAGTGATGGCCCTCTTATGCAGCTCTGTTCCCGCAGAAGCCGTCATGACAAGTGTGGTCGATGAAGCGTTACCGAAGAGGAAGAAAACGTATGATGCACGGAGCAAAGCGTAGAGCCCCAAGTAGAAAGAGGTAGATCTGTTGAAAGTGTCTTCGGACCAGAACCTCAACCAGACATTTGAGAAACTGTGTACGGTGCCACAACCAATACCACATAAGACCAGTGTTACAACGGAAAGGGGATTAACGCTTGCGAAGTAGTGCTTGTAGATAGACCAGTCGCCTTGCTGTCTTGTCTTGTCCTCAATCGCTGTCTCCTCAACCTTGGATGGTGGGATCGCCGTCACTTCCGTACCCGAAGATTCTTCGATTTCTTCCGTCTCGGAGGATGCTGAAGAATCGTTGTGCTTGACGCCGAGACTCTTTACATACTTGTCGTTTTCCATCAACTCCTGGAACGTGCCTTGTTCAATGATAATGCCACCTTCACCGAGAGCAATGATATGATCAGCGGTGGGCAGGTGTCGAACAGAGTGTGTGCAAATGACGACAGTAATGTTCCTACGACGAGTAATACTGCCAGGGCCAAAGACGCGGCGGAATAACTCAGCCTCAGTATCGTTGTCAAGACCGCTGAGAACATCGTCGAAAATCATGACCTTAGCATCAGAGTATAAAGCTCTCGCGACGGAAACACGCTGTTTCTGACCCCCACTGAGCATGATACCGTTGCTGCCGATCTTGGTATCATGGCCCTGTGGTAGAAGAGCGACGTCCGTGCTAAGCATGGCCGCCTCGATGATTTCATCATATCGCTTCTGATCAAAGGGACAGTGACCGATGATATTGTCTTTCAATGAGGCGTTGTACAAGAACGGTGTCTGTTCGCAATATCCGATCTGCGAGGATGGAAAGTGTGCCGTTACTGTTCCAGAAGAAACAGGGACTTCTCCCAGGAGGACTTTGCAAAAGGTGGACTTTCCTGAAGCGACTTCTCCAACAACGAAAGTCAGTTGTTGGGCTGGGATAATCGTGTTGATGTCATTGAGGGTCATCTTCTCTCCGCCCCAGCCAAAGCTTCCAGCAACAATAGAGAATGCCACCTCTGAATCGTCGGTTGAGCTGCGACTGCCCTTTTCTGAGATATAAGTAGAACTTTCCAAGCTATCCCGCTTTCGAAAGTCAATACGCGGCTCGGCGACCAAGTATCTCTGAATTCGCTTCAGGCAAGCCATGGCGGTGAAGATCTGAGGGAGACTCTGGAACATCCTTATGAGTGGTGTACACAGTAGGATGATGTACGAGAGCGACGTGAAGAGAGTGTTTACGCCCAGGGAATTAGAAGTAAATGCGAACGTAAAGACAGGCGAGATAACAACCGGCGTGAATCCCAAGAGTGCAGCGGCGATGATGAGCAACCTGAAACTGTTTCCAACTTTGAGCTCATCGACACGAAGACGTTGGATGAGCTCCGCCACTGGGCCCGTGATTCCTGAGATCTTGTACAGCTTCATATGGGAGATGGCATTGGCAGTCAGACCGACTCTGTTCTGTATCTTGGCCATCCACTCGCTCTGTCGACGACCGACGTGAGCCAGAATCCAGACGAGCAGAACAGAACAGACGATGATGACGACGATGGGTGAAACGGAAGCAACACCAAGTTTCTGCTGTAGCAGAAAGCAGCCTATGGCTACTTCGATGATGTTGGCCCACAGCTCATGTGCTACTTCTGCTCCGCTTAGAATGCGCTCGACGTCAGTGCTCATGAGCGTCAAGGCAGCAGAGTCGTCGGCTCCTGTTAGCTTTATTTCTGTTGTTTTCGAGAAGACAGCGGCGCCAAGACAGCCCCTGATCATGTACATAGCTCTGACAGTGTAATAGCCGTAGAAGGCATGAGAAATAGCAATCCCGGCATAGATCAGAAACGAGGCACCAATCAGCCCATAGCCGTGGTTATGGTTACCGGCGCCTTCTGGGACTTGGAGGAATTGCAGCATGTTGTCGATAAAGATTGGCTGGCAATATTTGAAGCCGATGAGGGCAACTCGGGGTGCAATAGGTGCGAGAAATGGCCCTGTGAGCGTTCGGTAGAGGTCCTTCAACATGCCAAAAGTAGGCTGTTTGCTATATCTGTCGACACGAACTTTTCTCGAGAACTTTCCGTAAAGCTTCTGAGCTGCCATGCCGGTGTCGAGAGGATAGAGGTCGTCCAAATCCAAAACACCACGATATCCACGAAGGAACAGGTTGTTAAGCCAGAAGTAGACTCCGATGCTGAAGAAACTGCTCGACTCTTCAGGGCTATGTTCGGCTGCCTCCCAGTGAATCCACCTCGTCTTGGATAAAGACTCAAGACATAGCACGATAAGCTTGAGGACGATAGATGCAGTAAAGAGTCGAGCCTGGATAGACTGGACGGTGTTGGTGATGATGAGCCATGCTGTGCGAGCTTGAACAACGTCAAACAAGAGAGTGAGGAGGAGGTAAATGGTGAGCAATGTGGAGGGCCTCTGGGCGTTGGAGTGTTCAAGATAAGAGAGCACAATAGCTAGTAGTGAGGCTGTGAGTGCGAGTGACGATGCTGCGATAGAGAGCTCATGAACAACGCCAGGAGCACCAGTAGCTATCAAAACAACAATTGAGAGCTGTATTATAGCATAAACAGATAGAAACGCCTACATTTCATTCATCAGCATCAAATTTATTATATATCACCATCATCTAAGACTCACTGTCTTGACGGACTGCAAAACAATCCCTCCCACAATCCTCTGTCGCTGGGAGAGCAGAGTTACTCGAGAAATGGCCGTCGCGATGAACACAGCCGTGGGGATGATTGCGAGGAAAATAGTTTCGAATTTCTGAGTGAAGTCGAAGTCATCGCGACATCCCCGGACACCAGGTCCAATCGAGGCATCGTTCTGACAGAGCGTTGAACTCATCGTTGAAGAGCAACCGTGGTGGTGATGAAATGTCAGCGAGAGCAAGACATGGAGGACATCTATAAGTGATGGGAGCCTTACCGCTTATCGAGGAATTATGGTAGTATAACCATGGGGAAAAAAGGTACTCAACGTTGATAGGTTAATGGGAGTAAACGTACGCAATGGCAATGACGCAGATTGGTTGCGTACTGTTGGTCATACGTTCCAAAAGGTCCTTGTCATATGGGAAAAAAACCCGCCATATTCCTTCGCCAAGTTTATCATTTCCCCTTGTTGATTTTGTGAAATCTCTCCGATTGCCTTGCTGATAGACCGGGGGGGTTTCCATCCGAGACTGACCGTTTCTGGTTTACGGCTTACAACAAGAATGCTGTTTGGTGTCACGACATGGAGAGTCATGATCTGAGATGTAACTTATATGCACATGTAGATGGAAGTGACGTGGATTGAAGAAGAAGAAAAGAATACGCTTCGTCATGAAAATTCTCGTGCTATGCAGGTCAGTCAAAAATCTGACCGACTCCCTAAATATCCCTTGTAAATGCTCCCTTTAACGCCTATGTAAGGGTCCCCATCTTCATGCTAGGCCCCCAATGTCGTGATTTATGCTTAGATTTCAACAGATAAGGCGAGGAGCGTTTAGTTCCACTGCCGCCTAATAGCGCCGTATGTTCTATGCTTACTACTCCATCAGAGATATTCCGCGGTAGGATAGATCCAGCGATGTTGTCGAAATCATTCTTCGTGCTTAGAACAATGGTCGAAATCGTAGAGTTGAGGGTATGTATATGAATATCCCTTCAACTGGGTATCTTTAAAATCGGATGCATCATGACTGACAATGCCCAGGCTGGTTTGCGACGGCCACTGTATTGGAGCGGTTGGGGTCGCAAGGGTTTTGTTTGAGCGCTGTGACTGAATCAGGTCGCTGACAGTTGATGGTCAACTGCTAGTCGTGATCAGGCAGTCGGACATTGCAACACAGTAAGACTCAAACTTGGCTCTCAACTTGTTCTGAGTATACTTGAGCCGTCGCATTCCTTTGTCGCAGGGCTGGCTTCTTCATATCGGTTCTGGCTGACTTCCAATCGCTTGTTGGAGCAACCTCATGCTTCATCCCTCTTGATCTTTGTCTTCTTTTTGCTGGCCATTTTTGAACTCCTTTGATTCACCGTCGTCCTCCTTCTCTACGGTCTCGTCCGTAGGCTTCTCGGTATCGTCGCCCTTCGTCGCATCCAATGGTTTCCGGGCATATATGCTCGTAAACGGGAAGTATGTATGGAACTTTGGTAGCCCGTTCTCCTCCTGTGTAAGGGCCTTTCGAACCTCGACAAGAAACATCTCAATCTGTATCATTGTCCAGTTCAGGCCGTCCCGGAAGGGCCTTCGAGCGAGTCCGACGAGGCCCCACATGACAACGTCGCGCAAAACATGGCCACATTCCTGGAGTCGCGGTTTCTTAGCCCATGGTCCGAGGGGGCACTTGACGTCTTTGCGGTCGACGTCTGTGAAACCGGCTTCTGCAAGTTCGTCCTCCACATAGCATATCCCGTGTATGTCGGAGCCGAGAGCAGCCATGCCATCTTGTAGAAATCGTAGAAAGTCCCTCCACGCATAGGGTCCATCGCAGGAATCGTCATCGCACGCTGGGATATAGTGAAATTCCTGTACCTCCACGTATCCGCCAGGTTTTAGATGCCTAGATGTGTTAGTCATGTCAGCACCAGGCATTGGGAACCGTGTGACAAACTTGTAGATACGATCCCATAATAGACGTCGGTCTCGTATCGAATGCACGGTATGTCTGATGTGGATGTAATCGAACTTGTCCTCGGCATATGTCCATCCAGCTTCGTGCTCGATATCGTCGACAACAAATAGGACGTTTTCGGGGACCCAGTCGGGTTGAATGGGTGAGAGATCCATGCCGTGGAACTCTGATTTGGGGTAGTTATCGGCAACTTGGATCATTGATTAGCAACCGAAGCAACTAACCTTACGGCCAGTACAACTCACGATCAATGCACCATTTCCCTATCCCCGTACCCAGGTCAAGGACCTCGGCACCCTGCTCTAACAACTCTTCGACGGGCGCAAAGAAATATCTCCCCTCGCTCAGGTAAACTGTCAGATCATGCTTGAGCTCTTCACGATCTTGCTCGGCCTCGTCATTGGGGAATAGGTATTTTCCAGCATGGTAGGCGTGGTATCTTCGGTTTCCATCTTTAACATGTTGCCGAATGCTGTCCGTAAGACTGCGTGTATCTTCGAACCCGTCCGGTACCTCCTCGCCTGGCTCGATGCTCTGCATCAAGTGTGCGTCGATGGTAGAGCCAACAGCCAGGGCAGAGGCTGACGTCGAAGATGCCGGGGACGGTGGCCCAGGGCGTCGCATCGTGGGAATCGCCAGAGACGCTTTGGCATCGTCTGATGTCGTGGTGCCGGTACCGACGCCATTTCCAGATTGCAGAGTGGGTTTGACGGGCGCATCGAGAGAAGTGTTGGAGCTAGATTTGCGATGGAGGAGAGAATCTGGCGGAGAGTTCATGATGGGTGGCAGAGACATATGCGCATGTCGCGCCCGGAAAGAGATGACGTCCCAATTCGAAAGGTGGTTTGGTCGAGGATATTGCGCTAGAGTAGGCGGGATACAATGAGGTTTGTCGTCGAAGCTTCGAGGTCAAAGATGGAACCGAATAATTGAGTATTCTGCAAGAATGTGCACAAGGTAAATGTGCAAAGTATTATATGTAATACTGAGCAAACCAGAAGCGGGTGTACCGGTTATGTGCGTGTCATCCAAGTCGAGAAAAAAGAAATAATCTTGCTTGATAAGAAGCAAGAGAAGGGAATCAGGCTGTCTATAACTGTCTAGCAACAAGTCTAGACTCACGGATCACGGGAGACCCTTGTAGTTGGAGCCCCGACACGGACGGACTTGTGGGAAAGATGTTTAAATAAATAGGTAAATAAAAAAAAGGGTTCAAGAAAAGAAAAGAAGAAGAGGGAAAAGGGTCCTTTACTACTACAGTAAGTAGGTAGAGAATTAAGTAACTTTGGGCAGGGTTTTTGTCCGAATTAAACCGAAGGGCAGTATCTAAGATGGGGGAGCTAAGGAATTAGCTGAAGATTTGGGACCAAGCTAAAAAGTCAAGATGGGGGGGGATGGCTTTTTGGAGGCGTAGAGCTTTTTTTTTTTTTTTGTCAAGAGAGTAGAGGGGAGGAGATGCTGGGAGATCGAGGCAAAAGATTAAAGTCAGGCGGTTGATGATGAGTTAATATTAACGTTATTGTTAATCATTGACAAGGATGAAAGAATGAAACTGTATGCTACTGTACTGTACTGCACTGCAATATGCAATATGCAAATGTGTAATGCTTCATAGGTTGGAGAAGTAAAAGGAGGCAAACATCCATCTCGAGAATGGAAATGTAGGCCGAACATGTCATGTCCTGTTCCCCATCCCCCGCTCATCTTCAACTCATGCTACATACTGTGAATGTGCGACCAAGACAAGACAAGCTGGGGTTGGGGTTTTGTCCTTGTCTCCTTTTAATGACATGGAACCTGGGCTATCGTTTGCATGTTACAGGCTCTTCTACTGGATCAGACAATGTAGACAATCCCCCATCTTCATCCCAAAGAGTTACAAGAGCCGGTGGTTCAAGATTAGGATAACTGCAAGAACATACGCCCGGAAATGCAGCCATGGCTTCACCGATACAAACACGCACATGCACACACGCACATACACACGCGCACAAACAGCTCCTTTTGCCCCTTTTTTTTTTTTTTTTTTTTTTTTTTTTTTTTTTCTCTTTTGTTTCTTTGTCCGGCATGGGATGAGATGGGATGCACAAGGTTTTCCCAGGGCTTTGGGCCTTGGGTTCAAGACCCGGAAAACACCAAGATGTGGCGGAGGCCACCCCCTCACAAGGGATCCCAAGCTGTTGGTTTTTTATTGTGTCTGGCCCCAAGCCATCTTTAGAGGCCGCTCTTAGTGACTCTATTTCATTGCTTGGCCCAAACCCTTCATCCAATCATGTTGGTCCATTCTAAGTCCAATGCAAGAACAGGACCCCAGTTCCCAGTCGACAGGGAGTCTCCCGAAGCGTCGAATTACAAAGAGAAAGACGAAAGTACAGGGGAGGACGTGGGATATATGGAGAAAAAAGCACAGCATTCGACCTACCTGAATAAAACGTTACATAGGGAAAACAGAAAATAGTGGTCCCTGCAGTTGCAGTCGGGCACACACAGCAAGATGATAACCAGGGTGAGAATTCGATTTGTCGGAAGAGCAGACTCGGCCGGACCAAACGGTGCGAAGAGGAGGGGGAAAGGGCTCCATTATATCCATCTCCCATCCGTCTGTCTGGTTGAGACACCCGGCGGAGAGGGACGCTAACGCCGACTGCTCTCTTTAAAAGAGTGAACTAGCATTGTTTAATCAAGCAGAGAATGATTTGTCGTGCCAGAGCCAGTTAAAGGTAGCGGCCGGAAATGGATGGGGATGGAGTCGTCCCGATTGTCTGGTTTTTGGAATCTGAACGGACCAACAGCCAAGATCTAAGGTGATAAGCCATCACAATAATATTTTCTCAACAATGTTTTTCCCTCAGGAGTTCAGAAATGCATATCAAACCTTGTGAAATTGGGTTTCCGGCAAACTCTCAATTCCATTTGATCGCCAGTGTCCTCGCTGGGGACCGTCAGTTGATTGATCTACGGTTTACAATCCTGAGGGCCCGTGGATGGTGTATTCAATTTCTGAACAAAGCTTGGATGATCTGATTCTCTCGTATGCGGTTGACGTGGTCGAAGAGATTTCGTTCTGAGCAAAGCGCAGTGTTCTATGAATGAATGTTGCATCTCTGAACTAACTTCTTTACATATATACATATTCAATGCCAAAGCCTAAGGGGCATAGGAAATAAAATATATAGCTAAGCAACCGTGAGGGAATCGTCCTCATTTCACAGATGTCATGGCTTCTATAACCCCTAGTTTATGGTACGGGCGCCTGCTCTATCCTTCACATCTACCGCCTGACCTGCCTATCAGTACGATGACTGACAAGTAGAAGCTCGTCAGATGGGCTTGGTGACGACGACACTAATCGCATATCAGCTGAGTAGAAAATTCAACTTTGGACATTATATTCTGCGGCCAAGGTATCAGAGAACGGATGCCGCAGCAAGTCTTGTGTAGTGCCTCTCTTCTCATACAGACGTTGAAAGATAGCTGAGGCCAGGTCACTTTGTCCTGACCAGACAGTCCAGTAACCGAATCAGCTAAACTTCGACTCTCTCTGCTGTAAACTTTGCATAGGACTTGGTCCATAGTTGAACAGGAGTATAAGTCTGCTACCTCGAATCGATTTCTCTTGTGTTTTGTGTAACTTACCATCATTATCATCGAAAAGGGGGCCACTTCAGTACTCATTTACTGTCCAACATTCCTTTCCCCGTATGGCTGGCCACCCGAATTGAAGCTTGCACCAGTATTTCTCTCCGGGTCAATCCGATAGGCTGAAGGGGAACCATCTGGGCAAGATGCACATATGCGTCGTGTTCTTCGTCGTGATCAGCAGGACGTTCAGATATATTAATACACTCGAAAAGATTCCCCCTCAAAGATGAAAGTCCCACCTGTTAGATAAAATAGTAGGAGGAAAGAATCGCTATGGGAACTTGCCTACAAGAAGGCCATGGACAGCCAAGCAGTACTTCGGGAGCACAGTATCGATAAGATCCAATCGGGGAAATATGCCTCCTTCCATCATGTAAGCCAGGTAGGCCAATGTAAATATCAACACTTCGGCGACAATACATTACACTTCAAACCGCCAAAGTTGTCATGAGTGAGAGTAGGTCACACGCCCATCTTCGACGTAGATGTGCCTAGGTTGTGGAGCTAGCTATCTGCAAGTTGTTAATGAAATCGGCTAAGATAATGTGGCTTTGTATTCTTACCATGGTATTATCATCCTTCATATCTAGGGTACTTGTACTTGTTAGCAAGATATACCTTTTCCTACTACTAGCATGGGACACTACCTATGCGGATCAGATGGCATTTTGTGTACAGATAGACTAAGTAGTATAAGAGGAGGAAGATGTATACTGTCAATCACAATGCCGTTCTCAGATCTGGAATACAAGTCTCGGGAGTATCTCCATTAGTCAGACAACTTTCGCAAAACGTCACGACTACTATCACTTCTTTGCTGCATCGATTTAAGGTCATAAGACGTTTGATATTAAGCCAAGTATCTCTAACAGATCTCCAAGAATTAAAAAAGACAAAAGGAAGAAGAAGTAGAATAATAAACCATCATCCATGGCACCGCCAACCCCATCCCAAAAGACATGAGCCTGGAGAAAATGACCACTTCCAATCGTAAAAAGGTGGTTTGTAAAGATAAAACCAGAATGTGAAAAGGTTCAAAGGCGTTATGCATTACCCCTTATTTGTCGCACTCGGACGGATAAAGGGGGCTTGGTGATTTTTTCCCAGATGGTGAGATGCTTCATCGCTTACAGAAGGAAAGCGGCACCAGCGATGGCAGCAGCCAGGCCGGCGGCGGGGATCATCTTTCCGGAGCCGGAGACGACAACGGGGACCTCAGTAGGGCAGTGCTCGCCCTTGCAGACGACAACCTCATCGGCGGGCTTGACGGGGGTGACAGGCTTCTCGGCGCCGCCGGTAGGCTGGGCGGGGGTAACGGGCTTCTCACCACCAGTGGGCTTGACGGGGACAACGGGCTTCTCAGCACCGGTGGGCTTAGCAGGGGTGTAGGTCTCCATGGGCTTCACGGGGACAACGACGCAGTGCTCGCCGGTGCACTCCTTCTTGACGTAGCACTCCTCACCGTGGCAGGTCTCGAACTTGCACTCATCGCCGTGGCAGACGTACTCCTTCTTGCCGTCATCGTGGTGCTCGTTGTACTTGCAGACGTTTCCTTGGCAGACAACCTTGTGGCTGCACTCGTCGCCCTGGCAGTCAGAGTAGTAGCACTCATCACCGTGGCAGATCTTGAGGCGGTCCCAGCTGTTGTCGTGGCAGACCTCGGGCTTGCAGAGATCGTCGCGGCAGACAACCTGGTACTTGGTGCAGACGGGGCAGTGGCTCTGAGCAGAGCACCAGTTGCCGTAGCAGATGATGACAACGTCGGTGGGGAGGCCGATGACAGTGGTGAGGGTGGAGGTGGCAGTGGTGCCGTCCTCAGTGAAGGTGGTGGTAGCAGTGACAGTGGTAGAGTCGGAGATGGTGTCGGTGACGGTGGTGGTGGTGCCAGTGCCGATCTCAATGTTGATGAAGACGCTCAGGAGAACGCCAACGGCGACGTTCTGGCGACGGGCCAGGCGGCTGTTGCTGGAAACAAGACCACCGCAAGCCTGGTCCTCATCACCAGGGCAGGGGATGCTGCACTCGGAGTCATCGAGAGTGGTAGTCTCGGAGTCCTCGAGCTCCTCACCACAGTAGCAGTCGCTATTAAGCTGTTAGTATATCATGTTGATCCCTTTGTCGAGATACGAGATACTCACTTGGTGAAGGTTCCGAAGAAGCTGGAGGTGGAACAGCTCTCGGCGCAAGTCTCGAGAGTGTTGTCCTCAGAGCTGTAGGCCAGGCGGAAGGTAGGGAAGCCGTCGGAGGAGGCAAGGCAGCCGAGGTACTCAAAGTTGCCAACGGAGGCGACGGGGCCAGCAGTGCTGGTACCGGTGGCACTGGTCTGAGTGCCAGTGGCGGTGTCGATGGCGGAAGTGCTGGAGTTGGTGAACTGGGCAGCGGCCAGGTTGCCCATGGCAAGGGCGACGATGGAAGAGTAACGCATTTTGGAAGAGTGTCTTGAGTGCTTCTTCTTCTTTTATTCTTTGGATAATCAAGGAGTTGTTGTGTGAAACGAGTGACGAGTCAAGTAACGACTGTGATGAGAGAAACTCTCGAAGGGTGTAAAGAGCGAGGGAGATCGAGGCTGATTGATGCTTGATGATGAGAGAGGGGAAAGAAAGTTGATTTGGACGGATTCAAGTCCTCTCTTTATACCAGAATTGTCTCGCCCCGACTGCAGTTCCTTTCTCCAGTCTGTACTCCTAGTATCCGTTTTTGTTTTCGCTCAAAACGTCCACCTGGTCTGGCATCCCTTTGCGAGCTCCCGATAAACATCGCTCGCGGTGGAAAGGCAGACGCACACGATTTTTCCGACTTGATGTTTTTTGAGACATGGCGTTCCTCTGTCAAGACACAAGAATGCTGCTGAATTCAGACCTGCCCCTGACATGATTGTCTCAGTCCGCAGGACCATAAGTCCGTTTTAGCAATCTGTCTCAGACAAGTAATCCCCTCCCAGTCCGTCATGGAATCCTTTGCTTGTATACTGGATCTGAAATTGCGCTGAATTCCAGATGGTCTGGAAAGGCTTGATGGAGCAACTGGCAGAAACATCATGACCAAGGCATACAGTGGACCACTGATAGACAGCAATGTCACTAGATGCATTCGACCCCTGCTTGCGACTGTGGCTACTTACACAGTTTAATTCCAATACGGTTTCATTCTGAGCATAGAAGATGTTAATAGTGGTTAGGCTCAATGAGAGAATTCTTAATTCGACTGACTCCTTATCATGTCTTGCCCTGTCGCATATCTCCGTCGGCACGTCGGCATATGTTCCCACAAGCCAAGGCCTGTGTCTCCCTTGGAACGGTAGTCGGTTTGAACATGTCTGCCCATGGCACATAATCTTGAATACGAGAAACTAAACAATAAGAAACTTCTTTTGCGTTCCTTATCTGGGCGACGAATGTGATGAAAGTCGCTTCGCCGTCGTGAATCATGTTATGAGGACTTGCTGGGTAGTCCGCAGGTTAGGGTCCGGCATATCATTTTCTTCCTGTAGATCGGGCTGGATTTTACACTATGGTATAATGTAGATCAGCCAAGAAGCTGTGGAGGCATTGCTTAAGCATATCTTGTAACAAAAGAAACAAGCAGATGCAGCATCTCAGCTCATCAAGATTGCATCGCAGTTGCACCAGCGAACTGCTAGTTTACATTCTATTGTAAACAAAGTGAGAAGACTCCACAATCTTAATGTGGATGTAAGCAATGATCAGCAGGTACCTAGTAGTCAAGAAATGGTAATGAAATTATGTTGCAAAGGGAGAGTGTCAGGGGAACAATCGAGAGGAGGGTGGGTGAGACAGCTGTACAAGATAACCCCTGACCATTGGTAGTTATAGGGAGTAAGCAAAATGACAGGTGGAATGAGTATGTAGGGTAAGTCACATGTCGTTGGCGATGATGATTAATACCTGATCCATTAAATGCTAAATGCCCTCATGTTGTTTAATGGTTAGATAGTAAATAAGAGTCATACCCCCAGACAAAGAGATATTGCGTCTCTACGTAATTGTATCGTCAGTTGCATCTTCTTGGTACAGATCCCACCAACGTCGAAGCCATGTCAAACAAAACAAATAAATCGCAGATTTCAGACATTGCACTAGCCACTGTTCACAATATTGACATACACATGCACATGCACATGTAATCAGCGACTGCATGTCTTGCAAGTGCTGCTTAATTTACCTTCAGCTAGGACTTTGTGTTCTTGGATTGTGTAGGTTACCTATCTTGGTACATCAAGGTAAACAAATATTGGCTCTACGCAATAACCTATCAACCATCCCCCATACCCATGTTGAATCATGCCAACGCTCATTCGTGTTCCAATAGGGAGTAAACATCATGAGTAACATCAAGATTATCATTAGTGTTAATTCAGATATCGACACCATATCGTTAGTCAAGTCAAGTCATGACATTCCATTCTTGGAGTAGAAACTCATTCAACACTACCAACCAGTCCTACATGTTGGAGTACAGCCATTTTCCTCAATCAATATAACAAGAATTAAACAAAAGTGCTTACACTTTCCGCATACCTCCCAAACCTGCCACCCAGCGCTATGTTGAACCGCCGTCATTGCGGCGTGACCCTCTCCCTCTGCCCTTACACATTTCTACTGATTATACACAACGGCAACTGATCCGATCGCGTGCCCTCCGAGCATGAGAATCGACACTAGATCCAAATAGCCGACTTCCGAATATAGTCATACAATAAAACGATGCTATACGGTCCACAGAGGAGACGATATCAGGGGAGCTGGAATGCCACTCCACAGGATTCCAAGGTTCCTCCAGACTATAACTCACTAACCTCAGATTCGAGAAAGACATTCACTGCTCTTGTTTATACACTCCACTGCTTCTTTCCCTCGGAATCTTCCAGTAGCGCTGCGATAACCACTGTCCTCAACTCTCAAATCCTAGTCTCCTGGATAGTTCAGGAACGTCTGATTGTCTCTCCATGTCTAGGATCAATAAAATAAACTCCCTATGACAATCCAATCAGAGGTAAACCCCCATTTCTATTTGCCAAGTCAATATGACCTTGCTTTGCCTGGTGTTGTCTTAGCCTTCTCAAGGGAGAGGCACATTATCCGCCCTACCTCATCATCTTCCCCACAACAAGTCCCTTGCTTCATTGTGCTGCTGTAATGTTAATTTAATCAATCTTGTTTGCCTGAATGGTTAATTTCTGGGGTCGGGGAAAGGAGTGTTTGTTTTGATTCTCTCATGTCAGTTAGCGGTCATTTCTCCCAGCCCGAGTTCCGTCATGCCGACTCCTTTCATCGCCCACGGAACGAGAGTCGTAGCTGCTCTATGGGAGAAATCTCGATGATAGCATCCCTTTGTTGATTTCCAGGCAGCAGGATGCCATGAGAATCGTTGCCAGTGGCTAAAGATCCTCTTATTGACATATTAGTAGGGGCCGATGCTACCCCTATTTCATCTAAACATGAGCAGAGGTCATGGTTCGCCCTATCTTTTTTTGCGACCGCCACCTATGACCCTATCATGACTTCTCTCTATTTTCTTCTCGTATGTTATCGGCCAGCTCACCTATAAGCATCTACCCTTTAATCACCATCCTAGATACGCGCGCTACTGCTTGTCAATACAACAGCCCGCGCGATCCCTTCCTTTTCCAGTAAAGCAGTATGACGCAGAATCCATGATACTAGATACGTGAGTTAAGGCTATATCTATTCTCGAAAACTCCCAGCTCTTCAAAAACGGTTGGCGACATCCGAGAAGCGATACCCTGTATCCCTCGGTTCATCGCTCATTCAAAAAGTCATGAGAATCGATGTCGGATCATTCATTACCCACAGACATTCTACAAGGTCGCAACTCTTGTCTTCTGTTCTCATGAGTCTCTGCTTACCCTAGTTCCCATGTCAATTGCTATTCGCGACAGCCTTCTCATCGATTCCAAGTACATCAACGAATCTCCAGCCCATAACAAATAAACGCACCCTGGACAGATAGAAAACTCAATCCAGAGCTGTCAAAACCACAAGTCATGATGCCTCTTTAACATGACAGCCTCAATCCAACTCAATTCACCTCACTTGCCGTGTTTCACAGCCGAAGATCTGCAGTGGGGGAGGGGTCAGGATGTTGAATATGGGGATAACCCCAGTCCTGCACATCACCGATTGGAGAACCCTGGGGCGACGGTCCCTTCTTTTTAATACTAGCATTTTTTTCTTTCTCTTTTCCCAGGGTTCATGAAGCATGTCATAAGCGCCGGTCAATCGTGGATATGCTGTCATGGTGATCAAGCTTGTGTATAAAGAGGAGGGGTTCTTGGTTAACTAGAATACCTAGTAGCTCTTGATCTTCGTCTTTTCTTCTCAAATTTCCTTCCCGGCTTCTCCTATACATCAATCCTGTAATTTTGCATAGATTCAGTAATCATGGGTGCCACGAAACTCCCCTTCCACTGCGACCACATCGGTTCTCTGATCCGCCCAGAGCACCTCTCCAAGACTCAAGAACAAGCCGACGCGGGGGCCATCACCCCCGAACAGCTCGCTGCCGCTCAAAAGACTGCCATCGCCGACATTGTCAAGAAGCAGCAGGAACACGGTGTCCGTGCCATCTCCTCTGGTGAATTCGATCGAAAGTACTACTTCTCAGGATTCTTTGAGAAGCTCGATGGCTTTCGAGAGGTGAGCCCCGTGCCATGGGACCTCGCCCGCATCTCAGCGCCACCAATCGCCGCGCTCAAGAAGGCTGGAAAGCAGTACCCCATGGCGGCCCTGTGTGAGGGCAAGATCAAGTACACCCAGAGCCCTTACCTCGAAAACTGGAAGATGCTGCGTGAGTGCGTCCCTGAGGAGCAGTGGGCTGAATGCAAGTTCACCATGCCACCTCCGTGCTACTTCCACCTGCGTCTCGCGTCGGGCAAGTGTTACAGCCCGGAGGCTTATTCCAACGACGACGAGTTCTTCGCCGACCTGGCCAAGGCGTACCAGCAGGAGTTCAAGACCCTATACAATGAGGGCGTGCGAAACATTCAGATCGATGATCCTACCCTGGCTTACTTCTGCTCTGATGAGATGCTTGAGGCTTTGAGAGGCGAGGGCGTCGACCCTGATCAATTGTTTGAGACGTACCTCAAGACGCACAATGACGCTATTGCCGATCGTCCAGAGGGTCTGCATGTTGGTCTGCATATCTGCCGAGGTAAGCCACCCCTCCATCTGCACTTACACCACATCACCAAGAACCTTTACTCACACATAATCAGGAAACTTTTCCAAGTCTATGCACTTCAGCGAAGGTTCCTACGAGAAGATCGCCGAAAAGTTCTTTGCCAAACTCAACTACGACACCTTCTTCCTCGAGTACGACAACCCCCGCTCCGGTGGCTTCGAGCCCCTCCGTTTCCTGCCTACCCACAAGAACGTCGTTCTCGGCGTCGTGACCACAAAGGAGCCCGAGCTCGAGGACGCTCAGGTCATCAAGCACCGTGTTCTCGACGCCGCCAAGATCATCGCCCAGGGTCAGGGCCGTAGCGTCGAGGAGGCTCTCGAGCAGATCGGTATTAGCCCCCAGTGTGGCTTTGCCAGTGTCGCCGTTGGAGCTGAGGGTATGACCGAGGATAAGATGTTTGCCAAATTGAAGTTGGTCAAGGACGTTGCCGCTGAGATCTGGCCTGGTAAGGTTTAGAAGGTTTCAAAGGAAAAACTAAATAAAATAAAAAAGAGACATGTACAAAGTGTGTGTGAAATTGGGACAAGGCGTAGAGGTTGAGAATACATAGCGAGGGTGTTGGGGCGGGGAATGTGAAAATGTGAATAGCATGAGACATAACAATCAAGCATTTCAACAGGCTTGAAAATTGACGATATGAGAATGGAAATAATGAAAACTTCGATTGAATGTAGTGGAGTGAATGTCTATCTCCTAACGTGACCATGTTTGCCATGGAAATTATACAAATATCTAACAAGAAATCGGTTTGTGCATGGCAACCGTTGCCCTCTATTCTGTCCAGCAAACATACAATGACAATGATCCATCACCAGGTATCACAACATCTAGTCTGAACTAATCCGCAATTAAAAGAGAGAGAGAGAGAGAAAGTATCAAAACGAGCCACCCCTTTTGTTTGTAATTTTTGTTTGTTTTTCTTTTTGTTCAATGGCTTACTCCTTCTTGGTCTTCTTGAAGCTCTTCTTGGGCATGCGAGCGAGCCAGTACAGGAACAACGCAGCAGCCATGTTGAAGAGAACATAGGCCCAGAGGATACCAAAGTTGCGCCATCTGTCGTTGTAGTCGACGTTGACAGCAGCAAGATATGTGTTGGTCTTGGAAATGGTGCAGAAGCTGCACTCATCGGTGGCATTCTCGTCGAGGAGGTAGCCGCCCACCTGGGAAATGTACGACTCCATGAATTCGTAACAGGTCTGGTTGTTGGTGGGCACGAAATTGACATACTCGTTGGAGGCGCAGATGACATCGGTGTTAGCAACAGCCGTTGACAACATACCGCTGACGAAATATGTCATTGGGGAAACGTAGTACATGAACTTCCAGAAACCGGGCAGAGAGTCGGTAGAGGCGAGGACACCACAGAAGATCAGGGACAGCATGAACAGCAAGTTGGCAATGTTGCCACCAGCCTCAGCAGTCTCGAATCCAGCAATAATGAATGTTGAGAATGTACCCGTGTAGATGAGGAAAAGGAAGAGGAAGAGGAACATGAGGCCACCACGTTCGGTTGTCTGACCAGCAGCGGAGGCATTGTTGTAGAGACCGACGGGGTAGTACCAGCAAAAGAACATGATAACAGACATAAGTGCATTCCAGGGGATTTCGACAATCAGCTGCGACAGCATGAAGACCTTCCAGGAATAGACCTTTGAGGGTCTCTCACGGACTTCGTAAAGCGATCGCTGAATAACGAATTGGGGCATAGACTGCTGCACCAGCTGACCAAAGATTGTCATCAGGTTGAAGATGGCAAACATCTGGTTCTGGAGACCTTGGATACTGTTTGGCGCATCGTAGAAGACGAAACCGACGAAGAGAGCGACAAGAAGACAGAGCGTAGCCTTGGAATAGATGTAAACGGGGGTACGCCAATATTGCTGGAATACACGGTAGAGGACCTCTCGAAGCTGAACCATAAAGGGGGCAGCGAATTCGCGGTAGCTGGCAGCGTCGTCATCAATATCAGAGGTGTTGCCCCGCTCGCTCTTGATCTTCTCGAGCTCATTCTGAACATCACGATACTCGGGGCTTTCACGCCACGTCTGGAACCAGTCGACATCAGTGTGGGATCCAGGTGCCGCTCCAATGCAACTTAACATCCACTCAGCAGGGTTGGCCTCGGGAGGACAAGGGTGACCACCGTTGCGTTCGAAGTAGTTTATCATGGTGGAGGAGTTGTCTCCGATCTCGCCGAAATAGACGGTCTTTCCGCCCTTGGCCAGGAAGAGGAGTCGGTCAAAGCGCTGGAAAAGCATAGCAGAGGGCTGATGGATAGTGCAGAGGACGGCCTGGCCAGCCTTGGTCAGCTTCTCGAGAAGGTCCAGGATAGCCCAAGAGGTTTGTGAATCAAGACCAGATGTAGGCTCGTCAACGAAGAGCAGCAGGGGAGGCTTGGCAGCAAGTTCGACACCAATAGTCAGGCGCTTCCTCTGCTCAACGTTAAGGCCTTCACCGGGGACACCGACAACAGCATCGGCATATTCTTCCATTTCCAAGAGCTTAATGACCTGATCAACGTAATCGAGCTTCTCCTGTCTAGGGACGTGGGCAGGTTGACGGAGCAGGGCACTGAAGTTGAGAGCCTCACGGACGGTCGAGGTCTGCAGGTGAAGATCCTGTTGCTGAACATAACCGGTCTTGCGCTGGAAGGACATATCGCGGGGCTTTCCATCGACCAACATCTCACCCGTGATGACACCCATGGAGGTACGATCAGCCAAACAATCCAAGAGAGTCGTCTTACCGGCACCAGAGACACCCATGAGAGCAGTCAGAGTACCAGGCTTGACCCAACCATCAACGTGATCCAGGATACGGCGGGTCTCAGACTTGATCTTGACATCGTAGCAGACATCGTGCCACTGGAAGACAGAGGTTTGCTGTTGAATGACGGCACCTTCCTTGTTGGTTCGGCTGCGCTCAGCCGTCACAACGGGTCCAATGTGAGCCATGGCGGCCTCGGGATCACTGTGCTTCTTCTCGGCGTTCGTGATAGCGGCGGGCTTGTGGCCTCGGCGATAAACCAGAACCTCACCCTTGGACTTCTTCTCAGAAACGAACTCGGCAGAAACCATGTATGTGATGAGGAAAAGAACAGTCCATGCGATAACAACACCGACGTTGCGCCAGCGGTGCTCCCAGCGATAATCAAAAGCGAGCAGAAGATAGCGGTCTCCCTCAACGTAGCTTTGACCAGGCACCGAACCAACAGCTGTGCAAACTTGGCTTTCTTCGGGAAGATTGTCGTATCCAGGGACTTCCTTGTTAGGCACAAACTGGTTGCACTCATAGTTGCGGTTGTGGAACTCATTGACCATGAGAGACTCGAAAGCGTACGAGAGGGGGTCAATGTAGTATAGCCACTTGCACCATGCGAGCATGTATCGCTTGGGAATGACGAAACCGGTGAAGATGACCAGATCGAGAATCAAGATGGCGGCCGGGACGAGAGCTTGGAACAAACTGCGGGTTGCTGAACCGATCGTCCGGAAAATCATGGACATGACCAAGACGGTACAGAAAGAGATAAGTAGGAAGAAGAAGAACGGTCCAGGTTCTCGGCGCAGGTTGGTCATAAAGTAAAGCGTCAGGTTGAAGATGATGGCGTTGCTAATCTTGTACGGCAAATCACATATCATAGAGGAAACAGCTTCGGCAGAGGGGTGGTATAGCGCGTAACGGCTGTGCTTTTCCACGATAGGGCGTTGTGAGTAGAGCGTCAAAATCTGCGGCCGTTAGCTAGGATCAGTCTCGGGAGTAACGGGGTACTAACCTCAAGAGCCGAGGCAAAGGCATTCATCAAGCAAGCAAAGAAGAGAAGGGCACCACGTTGGAAAAAGCTTTCCGACGTTTCATCCAGGTTGTAGAAAACGGAACCGATGATCAGAGACATTGCAAAGTTACCAATAAGAGCACCGATAGTCAGACCAGGGTCACCGACTAATCGCTTCTTGCCTCGCCATAAACAGAGCTTAACCTGCTGGAGATAAGAGAGGGTGAAGGGCGACTTCGCACGCTGACCCTTGGCCTGCTGTGCGTGCTTGGCAGCACGGAATGCCTCGGCATCAGGACCGTTGATGGGGTGAGCAATCTTGTACTCCTCGATCTCAGCCTGCAGAGCCTGGTAGTTGGGGCTGTTCCTCCAAGCGGTCGCAAACTCGTCGGGGGTTCGAGGCACCTTACCCTCAAAACCAGGACGCACAACACGCTCAAGAGGAGCAGTCATGGAAGTGAGGAAATCAGGGGTAGTCTGTCGGGGTGGGCATTCAAAACCGAGGTCAATAAAGTACTGCTTTGCAGCATCGGCACGACCAAAGAAGATCTGACGACCCTCGTAAAGGACGGTAGCCTTATCGAAGAGGTCGTAAGCGCTCTGTGGGGATTGGTAGATAGAGACAACGGCAGTGCTGCCGAACATCTCGGTCTGGAGGCGGAGAGTTCTGCAGAATTCAATAGCGTTGGCCGAGTCAAGACCTCGAGTCGAGTTATCCCAGCACTGCAGAGCAGCACCGGAGAGGGCGGCTTCAGAAATAGTGACACGCTTGCGCTCACCTCCTGAGACACCGCGGATATACTCGTTACCAACACGGGTGTTGATGGTGTGAGAGATACCGAACATGGCCATGGTAACGTCACGGTAGTGGTCGGCAAATTCGTTCTTGTTGATACCCTCAGGGAGGCGACGGGCCTGGCGGGCTCGAGCGGCAAAGGTAAGAGTGTCGCCAACAGAAAGCTGAGGAAAATGGACATCGATTTCGGCAGTGTAGATGGCCTCACCACGGTGGTGAGAGTGCATCTCCTTGGCGCTAATACCTGCAGATCAGTTAGTACTCAGTGAATGATACAAAGCATGTCCAGCTGGAGTTTCATCAACTTACCCTGGTAGTTGAAGTATGAGTTCTCGTCAACATGGATACCGTTCAATTCACCAGCAATGGTCTTGAGCGTAGTAGAACAACCAGAACCAGGAGGACCCAGAACAACAAGCATCTCGCCCTTGTGAACAACACCATCAAAATTCCTCAGAATATCGATTCGCTGACTCTTGTTGCCCATAAGACGGCCGATGCTGCTGCCGAGAGACAGCCAGACATTTCCAACATCCTTCTGATAATCACTAGCCTCTCCATAACCGTGAACGTTCAAATGCTGAAAACAAACACCAGCGGATCGCTGGGTCTGTCCCTCGCTCTGGAAAAGCTCGGCGATGGCCTTTGCCCATTCTCGAGCACTGAAGTTGGGAGAGCTAGGGTTCAGGACCGAGTCCTCACCAGCTTTGAAAGGGTTCTGGCCCTTGTGACCGGCAGAAGCACCAGACATTGTGCGGGCAAGGGCCTGAACAATGGAGCTTCTACGCTCCATCTCGGAAGAATCGTCCTCATCTTCACCTAGAGTCTCTGCGGGAGAAGATGAGGGCTTCTCGTTAATCTTTTCATCGTCATGGTTGGGAAGAATATCCTTGGCCTTGTCGAGAGGAAGGTCGTGCTTCCTTGTAATAGCGGCGTCAGGAGCACCTTGAGTTGCCGCGGTGGCGTCGTTGTTGGCGTTGATTCCCCAGGTGGTTGTCATGGTGGGCGATTGTTGAGTAAGTGCGCTTAGACTTTGTAGAGAAATTGTGTTGGAAGCTCGAGGGGACGACAGAACCCCATCGGCTGTTTGTGAAGTCGACTGTGCCTTGGGGAGTATCACCCAAGTGAGATTGAGTCTTCTACAGCAGTGGGAGACTTTGCTGTGTGTTGCTTGTTGTGAATCAACTACCTACGGGTGTAAAAGGAAAGGTGAAGTGGGAGGAGGGACGATTAAGTACTAATAGATAGATAAAAGTTTAGGGGAGAAGAGGATGAAGGATTGACAAGGAATAAAGAATACAAGCTGGCAGGGATTACAAGACGAATAAATTGTAGTGGGAAAGGTGAAAGAACGAAGTCTTTAAAGGGAATGAATAAGTATGATGGCAAGATTGGATGCCCTTTTTTCGTCTTCGCCTTTCGTTAGCTCGTCATAAACCCTGGAGCAGCGCAACGCTTCAGGAGCAAAGAGAAAAAAAAGCTGAGTGGGTCGGGGAATTGGCTGCGGGTAGAAGAAAGAGTGAGATTCACTTCGCGGCCGCCGGGATGATGGGTGTTAATTTACAGAGGTGCGGGTGTGCAGATTGTAAGTGCTCATGGTGGGTGTGTGAGATGTCTACAGTACCATGTTGTTGGTGACTTGTTGACTCTCCCACTTGGCTGGACAACGATTCCATACAATAGTCCTGTTCGTGGCTCTTCATTTTAAAGTACGCTCTACGGCATCAACATAGGCACTTTGGTTGTCCAAAATGGTATTCTACTGCAAAGCCAGAAGCAAACGACTTTCAAACATACCACCTTTTGAATCTTGGGAATTTTCAAACCTCCTCATTCATTGCGACTTTACAAACAAAGTCCCGAATTCTAGGATAGTACAGCAACAAGAAGAAAACATCTCATCCGGTATATTCAAAGGGGGTGTGTACGCGAACTCGGGTTGAATTAGGCGGATAGACGGACATGTCTATACCCCGACACACTACCACCCTGCTCTTTCGCCAGTGGAAGATCAAACGGTTCTGGAAAGATGACCCAGGCAACCTAAGGGGAATGAGTGGATAAATGACCGTGCAATGGGTAGGTAGGTACCTAAGTTACGCTCGGGTTCATTGCGAGGCCCCCGGGAATTTCAAAAGAGGGTCTCAACTGGTGTGAATCAGAATCAACCATCATGCAAACTCCGCAGACAACATGATAAGCCGAAAGATCAAGGTAAATAACCCGTCACAAAAACTGTCCGGCATCTTCTCCAGTCGTTTGAAGGTACAAGAAAAGTTGCCGAGTCACGGCATCTCCTCCACATTAACCAGACCTTGTCGGTCCTTATTCTGACATCTGGGCGGAATTCCTCCCTCTTCGTTGACATCAAAGTCCGCCACTGACTCGGTCGGGGCGCCCAACCGAGTGGGAAGCCATGCGATAGACTAATAACTTAGCGTGGATGAGCCATAGTGATTGATGGCTCATGTGCCTGTAAGCTGTGATACAATCATACAGACAAACGGGACACATGCGTGTATGATCATAACCTTATTGATATCAATTCTCGATCTCATAGACTTGTCAACACCCATCACTTAAAGCCTTTTAACTCTCGTGTGTTCCTTCTTGTTGACTATATTGATGACTCCTACCACAATTTATGACTCTCCCCAATGCGCGCAATAAGACAGTCTCGTCCAACTGATGATATTGCGTATGCTTCCCTTTCCCTCCACAACAGCGGATAACGGGTTCATCGTTAGATCCGAAGGGCCCCGGACCCCAAGCTTCTATCGAACTCGTTTCGGGTCATCTTTAACCTTGTTATGATCTGTCCAATTCGTGACGAATCCTATCAATGCATTGGCAGACAGGCATCTCGCTGAGATCTCACGAAATTGAAAGAAGCTTGAATTGTTGTTTTCTTCTTTCCACCCCTCCTCGTCGGTCTTTTCGACCAAGCCGTTTCCCGATAGCCAATCATCAATTCTTGTCTACCAAATTCTTACCATTCCCGTATCAATCCATGAGAAAGGAGGGTTATTTCCCCATCTTACGGGCAGGGGGTACGAACCTGTCATATTACTTCTGCTCACATTTGAGTTAATTAATACCAAGCTCGTCCCTGTCCCGTCCCTCAAAATAAACTACATCTCAATTCTTTAGTTGACTTTTTCTCAATTCTATGAATAGGTTGAGTAGCAATGACTTGATAAGGTTAAGACCTCCCACGTAAAAACTCATTTCTTAAATTCTCTTTTGATCGTGCTTCTACCATCGCGAAATCCTCCGACCTGTGGAAGAAAGCTGAGATCTACAGGCCTGAAGTAATCGCCAAAAATCGCAACCACAGCCAATAGCGATGGATGGCGGCCCCTTGACGCATCGTCGGGGTCTTGGAGCAACCCGACAACCCGCCATGGCTCACCCATGTCCGTCAGCCCGCACCCCAATCCAGTTAGTGTACCCGGTGAGGTGCTTGCGACGGGTGTCCAGGATCATTTGCTAGCACATTCTCTAATATTTCGTTGTAAATGCCTAGAACACAGAGTTCGTTCCTGGCAAGTCGTTGAAAGGGGGTTCAATTGATATCAAGGACGCGTGCAAGGTGCCTGGATACATCGTCGCAGATGATGAAACAGCAGCTGTTGTGTACGTTAGAGACCTGAAGCGAAAACTTTCCTTGCACGTGCGGATAGCTACAGAATACAACCCTAAATCTGACTGCGTGAGATACAAATGACAAGGTTTATACAAACAGCATAAGCCTCGCGATTTATATCCTTTTCCCCTGCCATTTGGATAAGATAAATAGCCTGAAATTGACCCAAGAGTAGCAAAATGTTGCGATACTAGACTTGAATTGGAATACTGATGCAGATGTACAGTATCATGTACTGTAACTTGTCACAACGTACAACATCGAAACATCATGTAGACATACTCTAATGGGAGCACCAACCCCAGAGACAAGCTCTCGGGAAGCTGACATATTCAGTGATACTGTACACTTGGACAGTTACCAGTGTTACCCAAGGCCTTGTACAAGGCACATTCTCATAGCAACCAACTGAGTTGACTTCAGCCTCTAAATACTCGAAACCTGTCATCGACATGTTTGAATATGTATGTATGGCTGGGAGCTGATCAGCGTTTATACTTTCCTACGCATGGTTTAATAGTTATGTCACCTCATCTGTGCAGGTTGCTCATTAACTGCCGTACGTGACCCTACCGTCATGTTTTCCGCTTCTAGAACTGAACATGTGGTGAAATTATACATATATATATATATATATTCCCATAGACGTCTTCCATTTTGTGAAGTCTATCTCAGTCAACCAAGACTCGCTTAGACATGTCTCTGTCTAAGCGACGTGACAATCCCTTACAATACAGTTTCCGATGTAGACTACTAACGTTAGTGCGCGCAGAAACTCAACCCCATTACGAATGCGAGTCCGATGGCGGTACGATGAACAAACACGAGCCTCCACTTGAGCCCCCCAGACCAATCCCTACCTTATTATGCGCACTGCGCAAGCGTCAAATAGTGCTGCTCCCCCTTTTCTTACTGTAATTAATCGATTCCTCACGGGAAAGAACCCCCACAAGGCAGAACATCCATGAGGGTCCATTAAGGAATTTTTGTGGGCTCGAATCTCCATGCCTATTTCAACTGTTGTCACATAAACAAACGTGCGAAAAAGTGAACTCCGCTCCGCAAAAGTCCGCTACTTTGTTGTTGACTTCGGCGACTTTTTTTTTTTTTTTTTTTTTTTTTTTTTAATCATGACTTGGTTGGTTGGCTGGCTTTACGGGCCGCAACCTTGAAGCTTACGGTCTGATTGCAATTGGCAAAGGGAGGTGTGGGAGAGCTTTCGGAAACTCTGAATTCCGATCACAAATAATGGGCTTCTTTTGACATTTCTTCACATACATGCGCCCGCTTTTGCTGTGCGCTGTCTGTTCAGGGTTGTAAGTCTGAGATGGTTGGTTAATTTACAAGGACGAGATAATCTTGCCAAGCATTTGAAGCTGGACGCCCTCATTTGTGAAATTCCCATACCAGCTTTGGGGTTTTGATGCAAGTCGTGGTTTTTAAACATTCCGGTCTTTGCTACTTTGGCAGTCACATGCTGCATGCAGTCTTAATTATACTGGCTATTCATCATGCTATTAGGCTGGGGCTGGTATATCTTCTTGGGAGTGAGCATCATGGTTTTCCACGAGGTTCAATCAAGTGGCGCACTTTTTGTCGTGGCACTTATAGATCAAGCTTGACTGAATAATAGGTCAAGCGATGGTTGAACATAGATCGTGAGTGACTGAAACTCATCGTTGATAGGTTTTCCAGTTTAATAATTGACGTAGGGCTTGTTTGGTGGTCAATCTCAGCATTGTGTAGGTTTGATCATGGCGTATACCTACCCTGCATATTTGGTAGATGTCATGAGTAGATTGAAGCTGACAGAGAAAGACATTGCTACCATTGATAAAATATGTTGGAGACTCTTCTAATAAGCTATGTGATATATACTCCTACAATTGAATTCAAATCGGTATCTATGTAGTTGCTTCAGACATACTCTTACACCCTACAAAAAATTGATTCCTACTCCAACCTGGAACCCCTTGGTAGAAGCTTCGCCTCTCCTCAACACCAACGGCAAGCTGAAGTTGAGCTCGAATCGAGCAACTGGATGCGCATACACCAGACCAGCGCCAGCGGCGATGCTAGGAACTCCATTGAAAAGGTCACTAACAGCTCCCACCATTCCATTACGGACAGCTGTACTGCTCAGGCCCTGGATGGCAGCACCGTCCTGGGCGGACTTGGTCTTATTCTTCAGGGCAACAAGCCTTCCTCCATTGGCAAAGAGCTGGAACCGAAGACCAGAATCAGGACCCCTGTACGGCACCGGCAGGAGCATGTTGACACTGCCAGCTGCAAAAACGTCGCCGCCGACTGAGTCAAGGCCGTCATGAGGACCTAGACCTCCAAGCTTAAATCCCCGGACATCAGTCGGGCCGCCAAGCTGGAAGCGGTCGTTTATACGACTGGGTCGAATCTTGCCTCCAAAGTCGTAGCCTAGGGGCAAGGGGTAGAGCATTCCGAATCTAAGCCCACCACCAATGGAGATTCCGGTTCGCTCCTTAAAACCAGGAAGAGGAATAGGGACAGCACCGCCAACCTCAAATTCACCCTTCGAGAAAGCAACATCTCCAGCAAGGGGGCCGACACCGGCAACCTCAAGACCAGAGCGGACCATGTAACCATTTTGAGGGAGCTGAGGGTTATCACGCCGTTCCCGGTAGAACGTGTGCTTGATAGAGCTCTTGATGGTGTCGCCAGCATCAGCTCGAACAGTTGGGCTAGCTCCTTCACCTAGACCAGTAATCTGTCGCCAAATTCCGGAATACTCGACAGACTGTGAGTCTCGGTCGGCGTTGAGCCATGAAAACCGCAATGATCCGCCCTTGAGAACTTCCTCATGCGACGCCCAAGGCTTCTCTGCCGCCGATGCCAATCCTTCTAGAGATAACCTCAGATCCGGGTTACTCGAGATAGGTGCACTAAGGTTGGCACTGTACGCAGAACGGGTTCGTGTACCGGCCTTTGCATTCAGTGTCAGCATCTCGGCGCCGCCAAACATATTGCGCCAGAGCAAGGAGCCATAGGCCGAGCCTTCGCCGTTGCCAACATCAGTTCCGGTCTGGAGCTTGAAACGAGAGAGCTCCTGGACACGGATGTCAACATTGACATCATTGGGAGACGTTGATGGATCAGTCTGTTGTGCGGAGGTAAGGAATAGTTCGGGCGTTGGGCGGAAGATCTCTGTTCTTTAGATTAGCCAATGGCCAGGGAATATTTAGAGAATGGCGGTCTGTCGAACGTACGTAGAGCGTCGAGCTTGTTGCTGACAATCCGGAGCTTTGTTACAACGTCGCCAATCGTGGATCCAACGTTTTGTTCTTCGCTAACAAGGGGCTGAAAGAGGGGATCGAGAAAATCTGTGCGTGTATTCGTCGCGCCGTGAAGTCGGATTTCATGGATAGTCATGGGGGCAGAGGATTGGTCCCCAATCTGCAAAATAGTTAGCGGTGAACAAGAACATTGGTTCTAACAGTGACCATACCACCTGGGCTACACGCCTCTGTTTCAACTCTTCCTGTTCATGTTGAAATTCGGGCCTCGACTCGGCTTCGTGAAGCAAAGATCCAGGATCGCTATGAAGCTTGCTGAAGGGATCGCCGGACTATACCATATTAGCAAGCGAGTTCTAATAGATTATGTTCATGAAGTAAACTAACCGGGCTTGAGGAGGAGCTTGGAATGGCTGCCATTGTCTCTGGCGTAGAAGCTGGTAGCGTTGCTAGTCAAGGCTTTGAGAATTATCGTTTTGAGCTTCAGGTGGTTCGATTGTTGAATTCCCGACTGGGCAGCTCTCGTTGGTACAAGGTACTAGATCAGGTTAAAAGGCACAAAGAGGTACTTTACTTGCAGGATGGGAGCTTCCATTCCATTCCCGTCGCCCAGCCGTTGGAATGGATGCAGCTGTGGCGGGGCTACCCTCAGCCACAGTGTGTACTGGGCCTCCGTCATACCTTCCTCGCTCACGCGCCATCAGCCACATGAAAGTACCAAACCGGGGTTTCTGGGTTCCCCATCGCCCCTACCGTCACTCCGATTCCCGTCCTTCGTCTTGCGTTCCCTGCCCGCCAGCGTAATCCAAGACACTCGGTTCTTTGTTCACTGCCCATCTCAACATATGAAGTCCGCTTATTCTACGTTCCGTTTCCGATTTCTTCTTTCTTTCCAGTTGTATTAAACATCAAACACCTACAACCTCCGCCTTCGTTCATTTATTTCTTCATACAAACCTCTTGCATACTCACGCGACCAGCAACCTGTTCACATCCTCCCTCGTCTCCCAGCCGCTCATCCACTCATCCCAACAACTATCACCATGGCTAGCAAAGCCGCCAACAAGCGCGTATGTAGTCTCGATTTATTATGTGAAATGGCTAGGCTAACACTTCTTTAAGTTGACCCGCGAATACAAGACCATTTCCGAGAACCCGCCGCCTTACATCACTGCCCACCCCTCAGAATCCAACATCCTAGAGTACGTCCGGATGCACCGCCCGTTAATCATTCGAGTTCACTAACACAATCTATAGATGGCATTATATCATTGAAGGTCCAGAAGACACTCCCTACCATGGTGGTCAATATTGGGGTACTCTCATCTTCCCCCCGAACTACCCATTTGCGCCGCCTGCAATTCGTATGCATACACCATCCGGCCGATTCCAACCCTCGACTCGATTGTGCCTCTCCATCTCCGACTTTCACCCCAAGTCTTTCAACCCAGCATGGGAAGTTTCAACCATTCTGATCGGCCTGCTGTCGTTCATGACCAGTGAGGAGATGACTACTGGTTCCGTCTCAAGTTCCGCCGCTGAGCGCCGATACCTCGCCGCACGATCTCGATGGTGGAATTCCACCGGCAACGGATCGCATGCGAAAAGCAACCCTGCAAACAAGGGAAATGTCAAGGCTGGTGATGGCGGTGCCAAGTTTCGAGCGGAGTGGCCAGAAGTTGATGCTGAGAATTGGGAGTGGATAAGCAAGAATAAGGTCGACCCCATCACTGGAAACCGTTTAGACGGCGACAACGGAAGCTCCTGTCGACCCCAGCTGGGAATCTCAGGCTCCAGTGGCCATCAAGCTCAAACAGTTGTGGATGCTGTGAATCAGCAACGAGACGCTGGCACAGGATGGATATACCGGAACAAACTCCTCGTCGCCGGTGCAGCCATCTTTATATACGTTCTTATAGCAAGAATCGTGAGGGGTGAAGATTAAGGAGCGTAAATGGTCGAGCCATGCTACAGTGTAGGGGGAATACCTAGAACTGAAGCCATTGTCGACTGACCCAATTTTTGTCGCATGGTTTGGTAGGCGCACAGTCTTGTCAAGCCATATATTCTAACAAGTTAATGTAAGTATGGCGTTACAGGACAAGATATGGTTCAGCACAGTTTTCACTTTGTTTATTGGGCTTCAGCAAGGGGGTTGAGCGAGTAATGCATCTTGATGGGGGGATAATAGAGATATCCAGTAGACTTAAATGGGTCATACCACATCAGATACTCCGATCTATCTTCTAGTAACGCAATTGTAACATAGATGCTTTTAATGATACTTCGCCTCAGAGGTCAAACTTGAGCAGAGCTTGTAGAGTTCTGAGATATTTTGTGTTCATCAAGTGCAATGGATCCCTGGCTATAATGCATTAGATGCAATGTGTAAATGACCCAGAGATGATTTCCATTCGAACTCTCAAGTGAAAGCTAGGCTTGTATTTGCTCATAATCATACCAGACCCATGTTCGTGTATTGCACCATGTCAGCAACCAGTGAACGGATCTTACTGTGCTTCACGATCTGTACAGTATGAACCAATCTTAGACAAAGGCATTTAGCAGAGATATCGCAGAGCTTTGGCGACGATTTTAAAAACAACTAAACAAATAAAATTATTGCATCAACGTGCTTCATGCCGAGTCTCGCTCATCTCGCATCCTGTCAACCTCGACGTTGTCATGAGTAGCCGGAAGCCGAGATTCTTCCGATGCGACTGACGCTATTCCCAGTGAGGTCATGAGCACATAGAGCAGTTGTCAGAGACAGCGGGGGGTTTTTGGTTAAGAAAAAAAAATAAAAAAAATGTGACGGAGGCCCCAATTTTCTATCATATCCACTTACGGCTCGCCGAAGCAAACAAAGCAGAGGCGTGAGGTAGAAGCCGTTGGAAAAAGGACCTCTCGACTCGACATCATCCTTCATCGATTCTTTGTTGGTGAACAAAGAACAAACGAACATCATTTTGCTAATTGACGCGGAGTCACAATACTCATCCTCCGTCCTCTAAAACCTTAGCGGTTGTTGTTTCTTTCTTTGTTCTCTTCCTTTCCTTTCATCTCCTTGTCCTCTTTGCCCGCTCCTGGCCGAGCCCCTCTATCTTCTCAGACCTCTCCACACGCACGACAGAGCTCTACGCCGCCTTTCGCTCACATCGCCAGATCACCTCCAGGCTCAACAATTTCTCCCACTTCCATCATCCACTCCTTTACCCACCACGCGATACAACTCGTGGTGGCGGCTGTTCCCCATGCCTCAGGCTCAAGATTCATAGATCTTCTCACCCAACCTAATCATTGACGTCTGGCCCGGATTTCTTAGATCCCCAGACTACCTCGCTGCCCATCGACATCGGCCCCGCCGTATTGCCAAAACTATCGGTCGATGCAATCATGCCTCCCAACGGCACCGCAAAGCCTCGCCGACCTGGAGGAAGCAGACCTGTCTCCATCTCGAAGCCCGTTGTTCCTGCCATCCCCTTACCTTATGTCAAACGACAGGCTGCTGCCGCTGCCGCCGGCCGCCCAGCCCGCGCTTCTAATGCTATTTCCAAAGACCCGCCACGTTCTCCTGCCGAACCACGACCTGAGACGCAGCCTACGAATGGTGCTATTGTGAATGGAAGTAGTGATGCGGATTCTATGGTCACTGAAGCGTCTAATGTGAATGCAAAGCCAGGAGCTAAGGTGGTCGAACCACAGTCCAAGGCAGAGCCCAGCCCAGGCAACGCTGTCGCCAACAAGGCCGAATCTTCAGGTAAGCACAACTGTCGTGAGGTCACTGAATACCGCCAGCCTGTTCTAAACGAATCTCTGCTCACACATACCGCCACATCAGCCGCCTCCGTCTCAGACGACACCTTTGCAACAAGCGAACAGGGCGGAAGCTCCAAGGCCCCAACCGTCTCGGATCACTCTGATCAGCCCACTGTGCCCAAACCTGATGCTCCTGTCCAAGCTTCCAGCAACCAGGCTCCCGTCGAATCGAAAGAGAAAACCAATGGTGCCGTGAACAGGGAAGAACCAGGGCAACGTTCTAGTAAGACTTCTGATTCGGAAGAGAACGAGTCAAAAGCTAACAAGTGGAAAGAAGCAGATTTTTTGCACGCTAAAGCTCAACCCAGACAGCAGCCTCCGCCCATTGTGTCTTCGTCTCGCTACCAGATGCCTCCTTCTTTTCAACCCACCGGAAGACCTCTGGGCATGTCTGTGAACGGCGACATGCACCCGGGCTCTAGGCCACCTGTTCCAAATGGTCCCCCAATGCATCAACCACATCCAAGCACCGGCAGCGTCCATTTTGGAGCTTTTCATGGCTCTTCAAGCTCTTCGCCAGCGCCTCTCTCCGGAGGCATTGCCCCCCCTCCGGGTATGCCAATGCCAGATGGCCGAACTCACTACATGGCTCACTCTGGAAACGGGTTCCCTCCGATGATGCCCTACGGCGCTGAAATGGTTCCTACTTCATTCGATACTTATGGACGCCCCCCAGCAGCTTTTGGCCCTGTCGACTCATACCCACCATTCGGCAACAATTACGGCCCTCTCACGCCTCACGGATTTCACGACGCCCATCTCGACGAAAAGAACATGTACGGTCAGCACCTGCCTGGGCCTAACCGAAATGGCGTTGGAGGCCTTGGAGACGATTTGCCAAATGCACAGGGTAGAGTGCCAGGGGGGCCCGACTATTCTAGGATGATGTCTAACGCTGGACCTCTGTCGCACATGGTAGATGAAGCAGAGGGTTTGGTTGGTCACATTCAGCAGCAGTTTAACTCTACTGAGTTTGCCGATTGTGTCCTCGAGCTCCGCCATTCTGAAGAGCAAGCTCCACCGATTCGAATTCCCGGTCACCGAATGCTGTTCTCCCGCAGTGCTGAGTTGTCTAATGCGATAGTCAAGCAGCTCTCTCGCCACAACCCAAATGTTTCATCTCCGCCAGCCATTCGAGTCAACACGAACAGCAAATGGATTCGTCCGAATCCCTTCTATATCGCTGTGCAGCGCCTTTATGGCCTTCCTCTGTTACCCCTACCAAACCACCCTGATGCTGTCAAGCAGGGCGATGTCATGGATGCCGGTTCATCGGGCGAGCAATTCGATTTCGCACTGTCTTACGCAGCCGCTGGGCAACTCCTTCGCTGGGGCCCTGTCGTGAACCGCGGCTGTCAAATTGCTGCAAGGCTTTTGAACTGGCAAAACGTTGAGCGTGCCCTGGAATTCGCGCTAGAGGAGCACCGGGACGAAGGATCGCACGACACATACAAGTACGGCGAAGGCTCACGGATGATACTCGACTCGATTGTTTCATTCATCGCGAACAATCTGCCTCGAGATTTCGCAATCGATTCGTCTGTTGAGCGATCTGAGCAGTATGCACGCTTGCCCGCTGTTCCTGCGTCATCCATCAGCGTTGTAACAGAGAAGCCGACTGCTCCTCCTATTGCCCGTGGCACCTCGGTGCATCTGGGACGAGGACGACGATCACAGCAGCTCACCGGCATCCAATTTGGTGATCTTGCTTCCGTGGAAGGCAAGGCCTCGCCGACCCCTGAAGCTTCTGGAGGGCAACATCAATCGCGTTCTCCTGTCAATTCTCTGATTTCTCGTGTTCTTCTGAACCTCCCGTTTAGCTCTTTCAAAGCCCTCCTCGAGTCAATCGTTTCAAACCAGAATAATGCCTACCCCGATGCAGGCTTCGCATATCGCGCCATTCAAGATGTGGTAGCCGAGCGTGAAAGACAACGACAGCAGGCCCTAGAGGCGGTCAAGAGTGGACGAATTTCTGGGTGGGAGAGAATCCAGCAACAGCTTGCTACCCCAGAGCCACGCTATTCGGACGAGTGGAGTGTGCTAGGATGGCAGGAGGAGATTCTGCCTTTTGGGCATGCTGATAGTCCAGCTCTTGGCCGCACCTGGGTACCTTTGGCTGGTATCCAGAATGGCGCCACGGCTGAGTATCCTTGAATGAAGACTGAACGCAGCTGAAGATTTTGACAGTTTGTTGCACAGCTGATATCCGCATACCGCTCGAGAAAGGACTCGAATTTGTCGTTCACTACACACTTTCGCCATTCGAAACAACCTAGGCTGACAGATACGTTCTTGAACTTGGCTTTTCATGTTGGGGTGTGACTTATTAGTTCAAAACGCCGTTTTGGAAGAGAAGAACAAGGCATCGACCTTCTCGTTTGCAAGGAGCCCGATGGGACAGGAATATTCGTTCAGGCACCAACGGCATTCGTAGAAGCCACAATGATCTGGAACAGGTGCATCATTCATCTTATTGATGCATGCCATGACGCTGCTGATTGCAGTGCTTGCACCGGTTTGCTTTGGGCTGAACTGCTCAGAATTCGTGGATGTTGTCACTGAGACAGAGTATTGGTATTTTTCTTGGAGGATTCTGCAACACGAAGTTGTTGGCGAATAATTCAACAACCACCGAGGATGGGAAGAACGGTTGAGCAAGTACAGAAGGAAGATTTTATGTTAGTCCAGGGGGTCAGGATAGGGCATGGAATCACAGAGGCTACTGTGATGATTATTGCCTATGGTATGATTTTGAAGCTTGGGGACCAAAAGGCGTTTGGGGTTAAAAATGCGAGGTTTGGCTGTATGAGATCCACGACATTAGGGGTACGGACACGGAACGGAAAATAAAAACTCGAAAAAGTATATCGGAGTCGAGATTCCGGTTGACATTGAAGTCTGCTTTGAGGTAGAATCAAAATGTCGAAATACAGAGTTGGTCCAGATGTTGTTGAGGTATGTTCTGCGCATGAATATTGTGATATTGATAGTGGAGGTTAAGATGATGTATTCATGGTGCATGTGATTTTAACCCCACCTGTTTAAAATGATTCACATGGACTGGTATTGAATCATGTCTAATGCATATCTCAACGACTTGTGAGTGGTTTGTTCCCTTTCCTTGGTTATCGATCATCGGGGCACGCTCTTGATGTGGTTTACATGGCCGTTGTAGAAGGGCCAGGAATGGATCATAAAGGGGTTTTTCCTGGGGGCGGGGAACCCTTGTAAGTGTATCTCCATTTCCAGTAAAATCCTGACGCTAAACCTCGCTGGCCGTTCAATGTGAGTAATGGAAGGGGGGGGAAAGCATGTGCTTTTCGTAGAGGTGCATGCATTAAACAGTTTAATAGGCACAAAAGCCAAGCTTGGGCCAAGGGTGATGGAAAATAATGGATATTGTGCGATAAACAACCCAATACAACAGTGGACACACCCCCTTCAAGGGACCCCCCCTCATGAAAGTCTTGGATCAGGTCCTCATTACGTTGGAAGTTGGAAGCCGAGGTCTCCCCACTTTTGCGCTCTCCTTCATTTCCAGGTTTCTTTTGTTTCCCATTACTGGACGATGAGGACCCAGCTTTAATCTATTGTCATTACATTCCTTCATTTTTTTTCGTTTGTTATCCCGAAGGCATTCTGTTATTGTGCTACAGACGCAGTTTGGCTCCAGTGTCTAGCTAGAGGTTGCGACTTTTCTCGATGTAAAGCTGAGGAGACTGTCTTCTGCTATTCTCCGTCCCCTTAATTACCAGCTTCTTTGAATGACGCCAGTAGCTGCTCGAATGCGCGATTGCAGCTGCCATGTCATAAGCCCACGATAAACAACCACCACGAGATAATACCAACAATCCTTCAACTTAATCTCAACACAAACCCACGATCAATCACTATGGCGTCGCCCAGTCCTTCGGGCGAGTCTTCGCGCTCATCGCGACTCCCTGCGGATCCTGTTATGCGCAATGCTCTTCGATACACCATGTCTGCCCGCGAATATGCTGCCCTCCACAAATACATCCTCTCACGCTCCCGTGTACTGCGTCGTGCAACGCCTTCTCCTAGCCAAGTCGAAAAATCCCTGCAGCCTCCAAAGGGAAAAGATGATTATAATGCGCGGACTGTGAGGCATGCGCTGAGGGTGTTTGTGACGACGTACCTGGGAATGAAGGGATGGGATATCATCGCCAAGAAGATGAGCGATAAGGAGTAAGCACAGCGTCGATGATGTCTAACTCGCGAATGCTAACGGTCATTGCATCAGGTCGAATGTCAATGCTAAGAAGAAGCCATTCTACAAGTCGCCTGCGCTGAGACTATCTCTCTCACTGTCGACTATCCTCTTTCTCTATCGCTTGCTCTTCCGCTTCCTTACACGTCTACGATTACACCTTCTCGACCCCCAAGTCGAGCCTTTCCGTGTGCGCAACCCTCGGACTGCAGCCACACTCACATCCCCCTACACTCCAGCCTTTGGCGCATCTCTGGCCGGTCTGGCCTTGGGTATCTACCCGGCCGAGAAGATGCGCGTTACCATTGCGATCTATGCCATTTTCCGCGCCCTTGAATTTGCTTACAACCTGACCGAGTCTGAAGGAATGATTTGGGGTCGCAAGAATGGAGTTCAGAGGGATCGCCCGTGGTGGTTTGGTAGTTGGTTGCTGCAGCCTTTAGCATTTGGTCAATTGTTCCATGCTGCTGTTTTTGACCGAGACTGTCTTCCCAAGGTGAGCCTCAGATCCAGGTTTTCTTCGAATACCTAAACTAACACAATGTTTCAGCCATTTGAGAAGATGCTATTCAATGGTTCCTGGGGTTATCTTCAGCCCAGACCAGAAGACTGGCCCCTTAGTCTCAAGTGGCCTCAACCTGACCAGATCGTCGACAGTCTGGCTCAGATGGCACGCCTAAACTGGCCGTATGTTCTACCTCGCCTTGGATACATTTCAATAACTAACGTGTTATGCAGTGCCTTCATCTCTCCTACGCTCTTCCCTAACAAGGAAGTTTTACCTGTCAGCTTGAGCTCAGTCGCTCCTCTCACATCCCGTGCCCATCCTCTCATCACATCTCTCTCGTGCGCCACTCTACACCCAAGTGATCCGTCCTGCTCCCGAACATTCCTCACTTTTTGGCTCAACTCATTCCCACCACTTGCTCGCCTCTTTGTCGTCCTCTACTCTACTTTGACCGTTCTCCCTCGACTTTCTACCCTCTACCACAACCCTCTGGCCACCTTGCAGCGTGTCATTGCCGCCTCTCTGCGCATGTCGACTTTCGCAACTGGTGCTTTGTCAACCGCCTGGGCCTCCATCTGCTTCTTCCAGACCTGGCTGCCTCGCCACGTCCTTGCTACTCAACGTTTCTTCCTTGGCGGTTTCTTCGCTGGACTCTGGGCCTGGTTCGAGCGCCGTAACGGTCGTGGTTTCTTCCTGTACAGCGCCCGTGCCAGTGTCGATAGTCTGTGGAAGGTCGGCGTGAAGCGTCGCTGGTGGAAGAGCATGAAGGGAGGTGATGTCTGGGTCTTCATGTTGGCGCTCATGGTCACAGGTGTAGTCCACGAGAAGAATGCGCAGGCCATTCGTGAGGCCAACTGGAGAAAGGGAATGAGCTGGGTTCAGGGCCAGGGATGGAGAGACTGGAGTGTCGAGGATGATGAGAATGAGGACGAGGATCATGACAAGGAGGAGTAATTTTGTTTTTCATTGTGATACTTCTGGCGATTAGTATGGAGTTGGGCGAATTAGTCTTGTGGTTTGTATGGATAGGAAGGATATGTACATTGCATTCTCTGATGCATCATAATCGTCACGTTTCGTGTATTTTGCTCACTTGTATCTTCAGCTTCGTTCATAATGATTTTCTAGTTAATAACGAATGTATCCTCAGTTGGTATATCTAATCCTAGTGTGTTTGTTCCCCCTTTCAGCTTACCTTCCGGTTCTCATTTTCACAACCCCATGACTGCTTCATGATACAAAAGTCCACTCGTGATCGCCCGTGCCAACGTATTAATGAGATACATAAGGAAGGCAAGAAAAAGAACCGTGAGGAACAAGCATGCAGAGAAGAAAGCCAAGACTTTCCACACATTTCCCCAGTTCAATTCCTCATTCGACTCGGGTAATGGCGCGAAAGTGTATAGCCTGTGACCATCTTCCATAGTTGCTGTGTTCAAGCCTGGTCGGCCGTTGGAGGCAGGAAATGTACCGTATTGACGCGGGCTTCGAGGACTGAATGTGGGTGAGATACTAGGCATGGTGATAGGAGAACTTCTAGTGGCATGGTTGTCGGACAGGACGAGTTCTTTGGCTAGAGGCTCTCGAAGCACGGCAAGTGAAGGTTTACTCTTGGCAGAGACGAAAGGTCCATATAGAAGACTTGGAGAAGAGATAGGCTCAGCGATCTCACCCTTACCTTCTTGTACTGAAATCTCAAGACCGGGGGAGGGATCTTCGATGAAGACACTACTGACAAGGCTGAGTGGCTCAGCAGTAGAGGAGCTGGCCTCAGGGGATGAAATATAGCTTCTGAGGAGCTCAGCCCCGAGATTGAGACTCTGGGGGCGTCTGGCCTGACGAGACAGAGAGAAGGAAAAGGGCCTCCATTTATAAGGAGGTTGGCGGAAGGGAAGGGGGCGGTCGTAGGATGGGCCTTCGGAGGAGGCCATGATGATGGGATTGGTCGCTTGGTTGAAATTCGATTGACCCTTTGACTTTGAGTCAAGTTTACCGGATCTGTAACATCAAGTTGGAAACGGTTTTGGTTGGTTGAAGATTTATAAAGGTTTTATCAAATGTGGTACAACTGGCCTCGGACTCTGAACAGGAGAACTTGGTTAAGAACTTCAGCTGCATGAACACAGCATAATCAAGGCTCACAGCCAATGTTCTATGATCATTTGAATACGAACGGATTAGTCAAATACAGTTTGGGTGAAGATAGCATGCTGCTGGACGACCCAAGCATCGAAGTTGCTCCAACAGTATGGATGGAAAGAGCTTGGAGTTAACACAATAGCTTTGTTCCTCACACAATGGTTTTGTATGTTGAATAGATAATTAGAAAAGCCTTTGACCTATGAACAAAGACACTGTTCTTAAGGCAATTACATTGTCCATTATTTAACGCTAGAGACACAAGGAGTATAAATATAGCCTTCTCTCCATCCTTTAGACTATGAAAAGGACAAGAACGAATTTATGTCAAAAAAGCTTTCGCCAATAATTCGATAAACAGGACGATCGAGAAAAGAATCTGATCAATCAAGAAAACACACCTTAGTTTGAGACATCATGTCTCCATCCGGGAATGGTTCGTCTCGAGAAGTGTCTTCCAGAGACACTCCCTCACGAGACGCCCCCAACAGGGAACGATCTTCAAGAGACCTTTCCAATGGAAGTGGTGGCTCGAGGGAGAAGTCTTCAGGAGACAACTCCTCTGAGGCCTTGGCCCAGAGTTCTGCTGAGCAGAGCGCCTCCGCTGAGAAAATCAAGAAGATCGTCAACATCGTTTTCGGAAAAGGTATGAGCTTCTTTGGCAGCAGAGCAAGCCTTGAGCTTTTCGACCTCTCTGAATTCAAAGCTCCCATCGCCGGGTACTTCACGGGTACTCAGAGTATTCCCGGTGCAGAGTTTCGAGCTGTCATGGAAGGAAACGACACCAAGCAAGAGCTCAAGAACGAATTCGATGTTCTTTGGCTGCAGGTTCAGTTCTTCTGGGACTTGATGCTTAGGATGCAACCGAACTGCGTCACTGAATCTCAGAACCACATCGCCCAGGCTGTTGATTTCATGCTCGACTTGTCCATTGCTCGACTTCTCCTGGACTTCAAGAGTGACTTCGACGCTAAGAAGGTCCGTCTTTGTATCGTTGAGCTTCGAAGACGACTCGCTCGTCTTGAGCTGCTCGTGCGGTCGGACATGACAAGATGCGGCAAGGCCCCTACGCTTCTCTGCGGATGCCTCGTTGACCTCAAGAGACCCAAGTACAAGCACACGCTGTGGACGTCCATGTTTGCACCCCAGCCCACTGACAAGGAGAGAAGCGAGGACCGTTGTCTGCGCATCCGCGACATTGCCGGCCTTCTTCGTCTCGAGGACTTTCTCACCGCACTCGTCCGTGAGGTCGAAGTTGCATGCAAAAACAGAAGCTCAGAGGATTCCCTCGCCATAATTGCCGTGGGATTCATGGAACCTAAGATCAAGAGGATATTGCCTGCCAAGGATTGCAAGACAACCAGCGAGCTCCGGGAAGCCTGGATGTACATGCTGGCAGAAGAGCCCTTCAGAGCTGCTGTGTGTTTCGAGATAAAAGACATGGTCAAGGACGCGAAGTCTTTTCGAAAGCACAACTCATCCTCCGCTCACAGGGAGAATTGTGAACTATGGACACCTCAAAAGGGGTTCATGGACAGGTTGACCAAGCGCTGAGAACATGGTAAGTCAGTGTCTTCAAGTGAAGAAAGTCCTAAATGGTCCTCAAGTGAAGACAATCTTTATTGAATACCAAGAACCAGTATTACTTACTTGAGAGCCTATGATGGAGAAATTTCGAGCTCTCACGGCCAAGAATCCCTCCAGAAAGGCGAATACAAGTCAAGTCCTTAAACACTCAGATTGATCAATAAGAAACTATTTTACTTTCTAAAATTATGACCCTCTATCCTGTAATCGTGAATACCGACATCAATTTGCTATGTTACTAAAAGGATAGTCCTCTCAAATCCCGAATACCTCTCCTACTGCTTTGTTCCAATTCCTTTCATCTGCCAGTTTCCTCATCGTGTCCGCCAGACAATCACAGTGTATGTCAACCTCCTGATCGTTCATCTGAGCTGTGTCCCATGATGCGATAAAGTAGAGGTTGGTCGAATCAACCATGAAGGCGTTCCAGAAGAAACCACTGATTCAGGACAATTAGTATGTTTCTCGTGAATCTCTGCTGCAACTTACCAGTCCGGCCAGTCGTAGCGAGCAACTGGTTCAAGTACTCCCAAGCTGGTATTCATTCCGTGCGTGCCTAATCCCATGCTCACGTCCCAGACAAAGGATTGTCTAAAAGAAGCTTCTTGAGCTATTTGTCCCTCATCGGCGAGTGCTTTGATGACACGATCCCATGGAGCATGTTCATGCTGCTTCATCTGTTCATATTCGATGCCCACCCTCTTAAGGAAATCGATCACTGTCTCGTTGCAATTGATCTCTGTCATGTTGAGTATTCGCTGGACTGTTGGACCGTCAATACTCATTGCTGGCGGAAGTAACTTCTCCATCCAATTTGGTAGAAATGGCCAGGATCTTCCGCTCTCCCACGTGTTGAGTATCGCGTACGATGACCCTGTTTTTAGTACGTTGAATAGCAATATGGCACTTCTCGCAAACAGCGATGGATGGACGTCATGTGTTTTTTGCAGCTTGACAAGTCCAGGAAGCCCAACCACCCTACCAGATCTGGGGTATTGGAAGTCCGAAGCACGCTTTTCCCACTGGCCATTCCAGACTTGGTCTCTGATTAAGCGTCGCTCTCGAGCGTATGGGCAGTCCTCATCATTGCTTATAATCATACCAGGAGCTCGTTGTGGGGGCCAGAGAGCAATCTTGTGACGGGAGATGCCCCTCAATCGACTTACATGAAATGCGACACTCTCTTTAGCAGCTTCACAACTCTCGTATCGGCTGAATATATCACAAAAGAGACGATAAGGGGTAAGTGGAGGCATCTGAAGGCTTGGTTTTTGGATCCAGCGATCGAGTTCTTGATGCCATTGTGTGATGCACAGCGCGTCAATCACCGAATGATTGAATGTGATATCAATGTAAATGGTATCTTGTCCTGAGATGCTGACAATGTTTGCTTGAAACATGAACGAGGAAGCATGTGCATTTGCCGAACCGTCTTCGAAAAGGAACATAGCTTGCTCCTCAGTTAAGTGACTTTCGCGAATGAGCTTTCCAAACAGGCTGGCCTCCGGTAGTAATACCGCGTGAGTGGGATCCCCATTTTTAGCACGAAAGACGATCGTTCTCAAGATTGGTCGGGATCTCAAAGCCATTTTGAGACCTTGTTGGATTTGACGCAGGCACACGTTGCGTACTCGAAACACCATTCGATTGTGGTAAGATTGAGGACGAACACCGATCGCCATTCGATGGAGAGAGTGTCTAATGGGAATTATGTCCTCGAGAAGTGCAGGGGATAGACCGGTATCCGCGATGGACTTTTGCGCAAAAGACAATGTGCTGCAATTGCCCAGTTGGCAAGCTGTAAGAACTGGCGTTGATGTAGCTGGTATATACTGCCGAACTGGCGACATAAGGGGTTGACTTTTTAGAGTGCGTGGCGCAGCTGTTTCTGCAATTGAGAAGAGACTGGATGCTTGCGCCTTTCGAGAGACCAACAGCTTTGCCTGCTTCTCTATAGTGTCATGGTCAACGAAATCTTGAAGATAGATACGCTGACCACATGCCCGAAGTATGTTGTCACAGTATCGGAGAAGAATGATACTATCAGCTAGAAACTTGATATTATCCGTAACGGCAGGTCGTTTGCCAATCAGTCTCTCCCATATAGCCGATAGTTCCTCAACAAAAGGTTCTAAAGGCTTTGGCTGAGAGAACTCAGTCTCATGGCGAAGCTTGGCCAGTCTTGAGCTGAGCTCGCGCTTTTTTACTTTACCAAGAGAAGTTACAGGGAACTCATCGAGGCCAAGTTCTTTCAGGGTATACACAGCGTCCAGTCTGTACTTTGAGCTAAGATCTGCTGATTTCTCAAATACCTGCTCTTTCGTAACGCCCTCTGGCAATGCTACAATCGCAACAGGGACTTGGCCAGCTATGTCATCCGTAACACCGATGACTTGCGCCTAAAATTGTTAGTTAGGGAAGACATTTGTAGCTGGTTACTTACTCGGAGGCCTTCAATCTCTTCAAGTTTAGTTTCGATACTGATAGGATGCATGTTTTCACCACCCCTGATAATGATATCTTTGTATCGACCAAGAATATAAACAATCCCCTTTTCATCCATTTTTGCCTGGTCTCCAGTTGCAAGCCAGTGTCCCTTGTTATCAACGTGCATAGAAGTCGGATCAACATCCCCTAGATAGCTTTTGATGACCGAAGTCCCTCCAATGTGCAATTCTCCGATTTCTGAGCGAGGCAGAATGCGATTTGTTCCTGGTTGACAGATTCTGAGTGCAGCACCGGGAAGAACTTTACCTACACCAGGATGCCACCCGTCAATCAAGTCTGGGTCATTTCTTCTCCAGGTGATTATCGGAGCCCCCTCACTCATTCCATAAACCTGAATGGCACACCGCGTACCAAGGCCTTGGCGACAAAGCTGGATATGCTCTGGCAGAATGGTAGTGCCTCCTATAGTAACAATACGCAGGTTGAGCTGGTCAGATGAAGGAAAGGAAGGGTGTGCCATCAGGGCTTTGACCAGTGTGGGAGTAGCGGACATGACTGAGCATTGTTCCTGGACAAGAGCTTTGAGTGTCTGGTCCACATTGAAAGACCTCGAGGGAAATATCGCTGTGCCGCCGAAACGCCATGCCCGGAGAGAATTGTTGATGGCAAAAATGTGAGAGACTGGGGTATGAATTAACCATCTCAAAGGCCCTGCATCGTGTATGTCAGGGTCAAAGTCGCAGCACTGAGACACCAAGTTCTGATGGGTGTGTAGGCAGCCCTTTGGTTTCCCAGTAGTACCGCTGGTGAATATGATCAAGGGCACTCTTTCTTCGTCAATAATGTTGTCGTCATCGTCGCTACTGGCTCCCCCTTCGTTGAATCCAGAATCAACATCATTGTACTCATCTTTCTTTGCGACCATGTCGTACAGATTAAGCCAACCTTCGGTATGTTCGGCCGTACATACAATACGCAGCGCCGGGGCATCGAGCCAAACATTGGGATGGTCAAACGCGGTAGTACCTTCGACGTCCTGTGCGACAATTGCATGCGGCTTTAGCTTCTGAAGCATAGCTCTAGCGTCTTGGGGAACAGTTACGTCGATAGGGGCAAAGGTCATTTGGATCTTTGCTGCAGCCCAGAAGAAGAGAGCCCATTCGGCCGAGTTGGGAAGCCCTACTGCGAGGCGCATTCCGGGACGGCATCCCAGGTTTGACAATGATTCGGCAAGATGTTCTGCTCTGTTTGCGAGTTCGGAGTAAGACCACCTGAGATACTCTTGCCGAGTGTCGCCATCTGAATTCGGATGGAAGGAGGCTATGGAATCCGTCCTAGGTTGCCAAAGAGAAACGATTGCATCTTGATCGGGGTATAATGTTGCGGAATTATGAAAGAGATCCCATAGTGTTTGGTCCAAGCCGGCAACGGCATCCCCATAGACTTCTGAAAGGACAGGTGTATTTGACAAGTCTATCGAGGTGGAATCCATGGTACAACTCAAGTAGCAATGTGTTTATGGGATTATGGGATTACGGGATTCAACACAGAAGCAAAATTCTTTTAGAAACCTGATTCTTGGCATGAGTAGGATGGGTATGAGATGGGATGGAAATAACTTCACGAGTGAGTATGATGTCCAGACTACTACGAGAAGAAAGGAGAGTGAAATATAAAAAAACCTAGCTCTAATACCTTGGGAGAGACCCCTGGCATTAACGCATGTCTTAATAGTATTGCTTGCAAACTCATCAGGCAAAATATATGTCCCCTGCAAGAGTTTGGACCTCATGCAAGTCATGTAATCACACAGGTCACATCCCAAGGATCTGACAGTATGGTTCGCCCGAGAGTTCATCCTGCCCCCAAAATATAGATCACACGAGAAACATCGGGAAGACAGAAACCCGCGTCGTACAGTAGCAAGGGAGGTGGTTTACCCAATCGAGACACAACTCAACCGCCACTCGCGCCATGAACCAACGATGGGATTATATTTGTTTTCGTTTGTGTGACAATGGATTTCAGAATAAATAGACAAAGTCTCGGCTCGGGAGGATCGCACCGTGGTCTCTCAAGGAGGGGGGGAAAGGAGTTAAGACATTATTTTCTTTTTGCTTTGCAGGATCGTGATGGCGGTGGTTAGAGATAAAAGGACGACCGGAAGATGAGACATTTTGGTTCACGCAGATCAGATCTTTCTTTGTTATGTATTTGATGACACTTATAATGAGAGGGTCACAGGACTTTGTTCTCCTGAACAGAGAAGCTTGTTTGTATACGCATAGTTAGGGGCTGGACGTGGATGACATGCTTCGAAAGGGCTTGTAGCTGGCCTGAACTTTATCTTACCCTATTTTTAAGCGTCTTGTCTCGGCGGTATATGTTCTAATAATAAGAAATCAGCAACTCAACGTGCCACGGAGCTGTTTTTGTCTGATCACGGCTCATTACGCCAGCTCTACGCAAGGCAATGGAGACAACAAATTAATACGTTGACAACTATGAGTTAAAGCTAAAAACTAGGACACAAATAGCTATTGGAAGTCATGGGAGGATCCAAAGGATTGCCGAAATGAGACCCTCGGTCCATCAAAGCAAAAGCCACAGCCAGTGAAGATGTAAAAGAAATGCATAATGTATGACATGATGACGTGCGGTATTGGATCATATAACAGAACATGAAGAGCCAGTCAGGGAATGCCAACAAAACTTGAACCCTTTGATAATTCTATTGATAGAATAGCTTGGATCAGCAACACGGCTGCTGCCTCGTCTACAGCCCACTGAGCTGGCCATTCGACAAGGGACGTTGGTTGAGGTTGGGATGATTGGAGTAGAAGCAACAATATTCCAAATGCCTGAACCTATTAGCTTCTATGATTCACATGCCCGGCCAGAGCTCCATATAACCTGGCATTAACCCCTGAGCCGGATCGTCTTTCTTCATGCCGATTAACACAATAACCTAGCACAACTCCTATAGTCTGTCTCAAAGTGAAGTACGTTGTCTATCACTATGCCTCATCCGAATCTTATCTTGATCATGTCTCTAAGTGACTGGCTCAAGACCGTCCCTGACCAAAGACTTGTGTCACTTACAAGTCAGACTCTGAGTTTACCTCTCAGCTGAAAAGCCCGCCAAGGACTGTAGAGCTTGCATATGAGAGTCGGCGATGAGCAAAAAGGGGATGATCTGACAATATCTATCGTACAGGATAAATGGCATGATGCCGTTCTACTTTTACGCCATGGCACGGAAAACCGCTGGAGGGATATCTATGAGATTCTCGACTTTCTATGGCTGGTTGAGGCTAACGACCTTAACTTATTGATCTGTCGTGATACAGCAGAAGAAATTGCTGGCGTCACTTTTATGCATGCGTCAGTTGGATGACAATGGTCATGGGGTCAGTTAGACCACGTAATTCCTATTCCTACAGGATTCCATCATATACCTTGTCAGAAAGACTGATACTTCAATAAGCTAACTCATAAGCCCAGGGACCTTTTAGGAACTTCAAAGTTGCTGGGGGCAATAGGGGGAGGCTTTCCCATCGGATGTCCTAGTATTTTCCATGAATAGGGAGGCGTAGTGTGGGATCTAAATCTGGGACATTGGTTCAGAATATCGGAGAATGGCTATTTTATACGGTATCAACCCGGTTCATAGATAGTTGTAGAGGACGTATTTCTCCATGTTGCACTCTTCAGTCCAGATGAGCTTTGACCTTTCCAATGCTGTCCTTGCTCATAACGACCTTTCTTCGAGAACACGGTGAGCTCGCCGCTGTTCTCTTTCTTCTCATATGGCCACTCCGGTTGGCCAAGACATTCATCCAGAGACAGAGGTTCTCGAAGGGAACTGGATGTCAAAGAGCCACTAGTGAAGTCCCCGTCAAGGATCCCATCATTGGGGTTGATTTTCTTTACAAAGCAATTTTCAACAATTCGTCGGAGAATTATCTCAATAGTACGTGGCAGATATTCAAGACAATGGGAACTACGCATGTCGAGACGAGGTGGTCTTGGGGGGCTGTCTATACCTGCGATCCCAACAACATCAAACACATACTCTCTACAGCATCCGAGGACTTTGGCCTTCCCGAGTTTCGAACCTCAGTGATTGGAAAGTTCTTTGGTCGAGGGATCTTTGTCATGTCTGGTTCGAATTGGAAGCACGTCCGAGCAACTTTGAGAAAAGGTTTCATCAAGGAGGACCCAGCACCGTTTCTTCATACCCTGGAGCAAGGCTTCGAAGCTTTCCAGAAACATGTTCCCACGGATGGTTCGGAGATAGACCTTCAGCCATTATTCATGGGAATTACCATGGATACAGCGACTGAGTTTCTCATGGGTCATTCTACGCATATGCTAGACAACAATGGAGAAGATTCTCCGGAGCAAAGATTCGTCGACGACTACTTGATCTGCTCGGAAGAGGTAATACGGCAGATGCGCCTAGGTCCTCTTCACCACTTCCGACTAAATATCGAGGCTAGGAGGGCAAAGAAGCGACTATATAAATACCTGGATACCTTCATCAACGAGTCACTACAAAGCAAGTCGGAGAAGTCGGCGTCAAGTTTTCTGGCAGATGTAATGGCTGTTAGTCAGAGTCGCGAGGAACTCGGTGACCAGATTCTTCATATTCTACTTGCAAGCCGGGACACAACTTCTGGTTTGTTGAGCAACCTATTCTTCATGCTGGCAAAGAACCCGTCTGTATACTCGAAGCTTCGAACAGACGTCCTCAGAGTGGCCGGTCGAAGTCTCCCAACAGCTGGCCAGTTGAAAGAGATGAAATACTTGAGATGGTGCATCAACGAGTGTAAGTCACGGTACCCCTGTATCTTGATAAAAACTAACAGTCTGCAGCCCTCAGATTACATCCTGTTATTCCCACGAACGCCCGCGTAGCGCTCAGGGACACCACCCTGCCCCGTGGCGGCGGCCTTGATGGACGATCCCCCCTTTTCATCAGCAAAGGAACAGCCATGTTCTATAACGTTTACGCCATGCATCGGAACGGACATGTATTTGGCGCCGACCCTGAAGAGTTCATACCCGAACGATGGCAGGATCTAAGACCAGGTTGGGGGTATCTACCATTCAATGGAGGAAACCGAACTTGTATTGGTCGTAAGTGAAAGACTAAGGATAAAAAGAAAGGAGCTAACAAGGCGTCTAGAACAATATGCGTTATTGGAGACGCAGTATCTTGTTGCGAGAATAGTGCAGACGTATAAAGGGATGGAGTCGCGAGATGATAGGGATTGGATGGAACTATACGCATTGGCCCTGACATCAAAGAATGGGAACCGTGTAGCAGTAAAGAGGTAGAGTATTTGGTAACAATGTTTTCTTTTGTTCGATGTACTTTTGTTTGTTTACTCTCTTGCTCTTGTTTATTCGTTATTGTGCATATCTTATAACCCTTCCCTACTGTGTCGTGGCAGACATGCAAGAGCCTGTACCCTGGCACTGTTCTGTATAAGCTAGAGATGGGAGCTACAAATGGAGGATGGACGGGTTCTTTTCTCATGACTATATATTCCTTGGGGAGTTGTCCAAATGCCGTCACGATGCAACTCTCCAATTAAGCAGCAAATCACATTTTTCCAATGGCACATGGTCCACTTTATATGCTGCTTTACTTCCTAATGCTGGCTAGCGCCCGTTTAATTTGGAGGCGATCTTTAGATGGAAAGTTGTAGTGCTCATGGTCTCGAGGATTGCAAGATCTGAATGCTAGGCCTAACGGTTTGGACGAACAAGTGATGGTGAGTTCTTCAATCTTTCAACTCCATTTTTGACCAGTAAGGTGAATACTGCTTGCTTCATTTGTACTCTGTTCGTTCTGGAAACAATTCCAGCCTCATCTTTTGCTTTCCCCTTGTCTACTCATCACTCTTCTCTTTCTCCCACCATACATTATCACTCCAAAGTCATAGCAGGCAGTAGTACATGACACTCTCCAATAGACTCCCTCAAAATGGGAAACCGCAAAAGAATTGCTCCCATCCCCGGAGAACATGTCTCCGGCCAATCCAACAAACCTCTTTCTCAACCGCCTCACAGTCTCACGGCCGAACAAGTCCTCGCTGAGCTACACAGCAATGCTGCAACAGGGCTTGACCCAGACGATGTACCAAGGCGTCTGGCCGAGCTGGGGTCTAATGAGCTCGATCAGAAAAAGGGAGTTCAACCAAACAAGATATTTTTCGAGCAGATATTCAATGCCATGACATTGGTGAGTTATAACACTTGATTACCGCAATTGACGAATAAAATCTCAACATTCCTCGCTATTTAGGTGCTGGTATTGGCATTGGGAGCCAGTTTCGGCATCCAGGCCTGGATCGAAGGTGGTATCCTAGCTGGCATCATCATTCTCAACATCTTCATCGGTTTCTTCCAAAGTCTCCAGGCCGAAAAGACTATAGACTCTCTTCGCACTCTCGGCTCCCCTACATGCAAAGTTTTTCGCGGCGGAAAAACCATAACTATCCAGACTGCTGACCTAGTCCCCGGTGACATCGTCGACTTGGAGACTGGGGATGTCGTACCCGCTGATATCCGTGTCATTGAAGCTGTTAACCTGGAAGCTGACGAGGCCCTTCTCACGGGAGAGTCGTTGCCCATCCTTAAAATCCCGAAATTAACATTTGATGCTGATACCGGCCCTGGTGATCGGCTTAATGTGGTGTACAGCTCTTCAACCATCACCAAAGGTCGCGGACGTGGCGTCGTCTTTGCGACAGGCATGTTTACGGAGATTGGTCTCATTGCCGGTGCCCTCAGCAGCAGCGGTGATCCAAAAGCACGTATTCAACGAGACACCCCGAATTCTGCATTTACACCGATCGCAAAAGTCTGGAATTATACGTGCGACTGGCTTGGTGAGTTTTTAGGTCTCACCGTGGGCACACCCCTCCAGCGAAAGCTCGCACAGCTGTTTCTCTATCTCTTCGCCTTTGCTATTGTATGTGCCCTGGTAGTCATGGGTGCCAACAAGTTCGATTCTCGGGAAGATGTCATCATCTACGCCATCACCACTGCGATCGGAACCATTCCCGTGTCTTTGCTGCTGGTGCTGACCTTGACCATGGCCGCTGGCACCAAGAAAATGCTCGAGAGGCATGTCATTGTCCGAAACCTCTCTAGCTTGGAGGCCTTGGGAGGTGTTACGAGTAAGTAATCTCCCGTGCCACTATAGCATAAAAGACAATTCATCTTACTTGTGCGCGTGTCATCATAGACATCTGCTCCGATAAGACGGGAACCATAACTCAGGGGCGCATGGTAGTACGAAAAGCATGGCTTCCTGGCTGTGGCACATACTCGGTCGAATCGACCAGCGAGGTGTACAACCCCACAACAGGACAGATTCGCCTTCATCCCTCCCAGCCCAAAGATATTCCCAAGCCAGAACAAGAGGAGAAGCAAGATGAGGGAGAAGAGGTACTGCCTCTCCAGGAACCGGCGTCAAAACCTGGCTTGCAGTGGTATCTCAATGTTGCCTCCTTGGCCAACTTGGCTTCTCTGGAGCAGAGTAATGACAGCTCAGCTAACCCGGGAGAATGGATAGCCAAGGGAGCACCCACCGACATTGCCATCGAAGTGTTTGCCTCGCGTTTTGGCTGGAACAGAATCGAGTTGTCCCAAGGACCAAAGGCGGAATGGAAGCATCTGGCAGAGTATCCCTTTGACTCTGAGGTGAAGAAGATGACAACAATTTTCCAGAACACCCGGACTAATGAAACCCACATCTTTACGAAGGTATGTTTGCGGTTCGCATCTACTTCCTATCTGCTAACACATCTAGGGTGCTGTTGAAAGAGTCATTTCATCATGTACCTCCATCTCTTTCAACGATACTATTCAACCGCTTACACACGAAATAAACTATGACATCCACCTCAACATGGAAGCTCTCGCCAGACAAGGGTTGCGTGTCCTCGCCTTAGCTCATAGAGTCAGTGACCGGCCGGTCCATGAAACAGACTTTGTCGACGATATAGTCCCTAACCGCAACCTCTTTGAGCGCAATCTGATCTTCAGAGGCCTCATTGGCATCTACGATCCTCCCCGGCCTGAATCGCTCCCCAGCGTCCGCGCGTGCCAAGGCGCTGGTATTGTGGTGCATATGCTTACGGGTGACCATCCGCAAACGGCGCGGGCCATTGCCATTGATGTCGGCATTCTGCCCTCAGAGGAGAAGGAGAGGTTGCTCCCCGCTGATGTGACTGAAACCATGATGATGGTGGCCCATGATTTTGACGCCCTTACCGATGCACAAATCGACGAAATGGCTCAGTTACCATTGGTAGTTGCACGATGTGCACCAAGCACGAAAGTGAGAATGATCGAGGCACTACATCGCAGACGGTGTTTTGTTGCCATGACCGGCGACGGTGTCAACGATAGTCCCAGTCTGAAACGAGCTGATGTGGGCATCGCGATGGGAACAGGCTCAGACGTCGCAAAGGAGTCGTCTGATATTATACTGACAGACGACAACTTTGCTTCTATTCTCAATGCCATCGAAGAAGGTCGTCGTATCTTTGATAATATCCAGAAGTTTATTCTTCACGTTTTGGCAGCGAATATCGGCTTTGTTGTCACTCTCCTTGCAGGCCTTGCTTTCAAAGATAGCACCGGCGTGTCCATCTTTCAGCTCACCCCCGTTGAGATCCTCTGGATGCTGCTCGGAACAGGAGCCTTCTGCGAAACAGGGCTCGGTTTTGAAAAGGCTGTACCTGACATCCTCAACCGGCCCCCTCAAAACGTAAGTCTGTGGGCTGCAGGATAGACACAACGGCTAATGTTATATAGCTTAAATATGGCGTATTTACACCAGAGTTCCTGATAGACATGGTCGTCTACGGGACCATCATGGCGGGCTGCGTTCTTGGTTCATTCACACTCGTGATATTTGGCTTTAATGATGGCGACCTCGGCATCAACTGCAACATCACCTACTCCCCCTCGTGCGAAGCAGTATTTCGCGCCCGTGCAACCTGCTACACAACCATGACCTGGATATTCCTCCTGTTCGCATGGGGTCTCATCGACTTCCGCCGGTCGCTTTTTTATATGCCCAAAGGCTTCAAGGCATGGGCTCAGCATCTTTGGGGCAACCAGTTCTTGTTCTACGCCGTGACGGTTGTGTTCTTCATTGTGTTCCCGACACTGTACATCCCAAAGCTGAATCACATCGTGTTTATGCACACGGGGATTAGTTGGGAATGGGCGATCGTCTTTGTCGATGTTACATTGTTTATGGTGTTGTCAGAGGCATGGAAGTGGGCGAAGAGGATTTACTTTCGACGACAGACATATCAAAGGGGAGAAAGTTGGCATGAAACGGATGCTTGATATCATAGAAGAATCCGAAATGAATTGTTCAATTGTTCGCTAGGAACCGATGCATTGAAGTTTGTGAACTATCGACCCGACATAATATGACAACCCTGAAGCTATCAGATTACCCCTGAGCGATTGACACCAGAGGATCACCTCAGGACCTATTCAACCAATTCCCCAAATAACCAATTTCATCAACCAGCCCGTCTCGCGGGCATCCCAAGTATCTCATACACCTAAAGTCAACGCCCTTACCAACCCAAATAAGTGAACATGCACAACCCCAGGACCTGAGTCCGATTTGTTTAACGACTGGACATGTCCTCCCTACCGCAGAGCATCACACAATCAGAAAATCCATGTGCATATCTCTTAATGTCTGAACCCAACTCGTCGTTCTCGTCCCCTCATCATCCAAGCTCCACAGCATCTGCAACGCATCCCTCGCAGCGTACAAGAACCCCCAGGGTGACTCAATCATGAGTAACTTGTGTCTCTCAATCACCCACTGTTTCATCTCGGGCGTCTTTACGCTCGCGCCGAATATGAAAGTGATCCAAGCCGTGGCCTTGAAGTTTGTGTCGTCGTCCGGAATGGAACACAGCGTCTGGTATAACTCCTCGAGAAGAGTGTCGACTAGATCTTCGTTGACCCAACTGCTCACCGACGGGATCGCATGCAGGATGTACAGGCATGTGGCTAGGCGGTGCGCCGATGCGACGCGGAATCGACTGAGCACCGGATCTTCGTGCGGTGATGGGACAGACGGGGCTTGTCGAGCCCAGGGTAGTACGTCAAAGTTTTGAGCGCGATCGAGTAACGTCGCTCCTGCGGCCGTGACCATGTCCATCGAGATGATCTCTTCGCCCATGTTGGACAGTCGGGTTGCCGTGAGAAGAATTTCGAGAAGCTCGGGAGGACAGCAGTAGTAGCTGTTGGTTGTTCTACTGAGGACAGCCAGGGCCTGGTATGACTGGAAGAAGGATTGGCTATCTGAAGGTGATGGGCGAAATGTCGAGTCCAGGATGTAATAGCTAATAACTGTCAGCCTGTTGCATAACTTGTTGGGCAAGTAATCCATACACAAAATAATCGGACATGATATAGTCCCGTAATCTCTCATCCAGGTATGGCTTCGGGCGCAGATACTTCATAATCCTGCCTGCTCCATCAAAGTGGGCTTTCCAATTATGCTTCCCAGACTCAATCAATTCAACATTGATGAGAAGCAGCACAACAGCGAGGATTACGTCGCCATCCATTGAATCAATACTCTCCAGAGCCGATGGCAGCATGCGTAAGACTTGATGCTTGGCTTGGAGGGCATCCATTAGCAGTTTCTTCGGGCCTTGACCTCTCTCGAGCGAATCCGCAGACAGCCAGGGCCTTTCACGGTTGAACATGTGGGCGGCCGATGCGGCGATGATGACCTGACGCAGAAGAGGGTGGGCCTGAGTCAATTTGAGAAGATTTCGAAATGGGTTGCGATCGAGCTCGTCATAAGATACAAAGTCTCTGCACAGTCGCGAATCGACTGTCGATGTCTGTTAGTTGTTTCTGTTCCATCATTCTTGTCTCTTATTTCGGTCTTTGACTATCCAATGGGGATAGCAGGTTTACGCACAATAAGCGAGATACTGTCTCTGAGAATTGGTAATGTCTTGAAAGAGCGGATCGACGAGAACCCAAGGCGTTGATGGTTCCGTAGGTTCACTGGTCGTACAGATGAGCTGCGTGTCGCAGTTCGCTACGGGGGTCGTGTAATCATCGTAATCGTCGTCGCAGTCATTGTCGTAGTCTTCGTCCACGACAAGATCGACATCCGGTTCTGACTCTGGAACCTCTGGGATTCGGTGGTAGGTAGGAGAAGAAATGGAGGGGGACGAGGGTACGATTGAGGGCGACACAGAAGAAGGGGACGAGGAAGAAGGAGCAGAAGGGGAAGTGACGGAGGAAGCAGAGGATATCGATGCCCTCATCCGAGCTGTGCTCCGCACTTCAGGATACAAAGCGGCACTCGACTTTTGACCTGCGAGTTTACCGCGAGATGCAACAGCGCCCGTCCACTGGAAGAGCTGACCATACCCCAGGCATTCAACGTCCTTGGCCGTACATTTCAAGCAGTGTGGGACCGTCCTGTCACAACGTAATCGTCGACGACGACAGTTGTGACAAGGTTTATCAGCGACAGTAGCAGCCGAAGCGGAGGAGGAAGCAGAGGCAGAGTCTGATCGAACGTTTGTGGATTTTTTTGGTCTTTTACTTTTAGAGGGAGCCATGGGCGAAGGGACGAGGATGATAGAAATATCGAACGAGGAGGAGATGGAAAACAAGGGGTCAACGTAGTGAAGGGTGAAATGAAATCCGTGATGCAAAGACAGGCTAGGATAGAATCACAAGCGACGAGAGGGACTGGGACGAGAGAAGCGTGTAAGCGCAGCTTGAGGCTCAGAAAGCGGCGAGATCCGCGACAAGGGTGGGTGTAAAAAGGAACCAATAACGATCTCTTGGCTAGTAATTAAACCTGCATGTTCATACCACGCGACGAAACAAAGAAGGGTGAGGGAGGGGAAAAGATCAGTCGATTATTATGTCTTTTTCTGGAGGTTGTAGGAATTATCTTGTTGTTGTGCCCAGACTCCGGAAGGGGGATGAGAGAGTTGACAGCGGTTATGAACGGGGCGACCTTGGGAATGGGATTGACACGATAGCTGGGGGTTTATCACCCAGCTGAGGGGGTGAATGACCCGGGGTACGAGAGATAGACCGATGGAGCTAGGCCTGTAGAGGCAGCCAAGACGCATTTTCTGGCTGGTAAAGTTGGAGATTTCCCCTCCCTTTCCGATCTGACCGAGTGGTCGGTTGAGGAGTATCACACTCTTATCAGTTTCTACAACCTTCTTTTTTTCTTTTCACTGGCAAATGTCGATAGAGATAATTATGATAAGTGACAAAAAATCAGAATCCCGTTGCAAGGCGTCAAGTCATATCATATACTCGATATCGAACTACTGAGAAGAATTGCAGCAACTGATTGTGTTGGAGTTAGTAGTTGGCAAGCTGACACTGACTAGCTCATAACACAACTCACCTCTGGGTAATGATTATTAATCCAGGCAGAGTGGCCGAGTGGTCTATGGCGACGGTCTCAAGCGCATCACATGCACTTTCAACTGCGAAAAGCAAATGTTTACTTCCGTTCACGAAAGTGGCAGGGGTTCGAATCCCCTCTCTGTCAAGCGTACATTTCTTTTTTGCTCATGCTAGCCGTGCTTTTGGTTTGCGGGATGATGCCGAATAGATAGATATATGCTGTCAATTATGCTGGGTGCATGTGCTGGATACGAATCCATCCTCTTGCTTGAATGTCGCCAACTTGATGGGAAGTCATTAAACAAATGGTTCATTCACTGGTCTGTATAAAGCTTATCTCCAATCGTTGAGAGAGCATTGAAATGGTTGAAAACGACCAGGGAAGAAAGATGCCAACATATCAAGAAAAGCTCTGTCTCCTAGGCCATATGCTGCCAGACATTGCCCAGATACTCCATTAGCTAGCCTAATGAAGTTATTCCTACGCATTGCAGAACACATAGGTATAACCTAGAATATGGAATGAAGTTTCAGTACTTAAATGATTGCAGTATTTGAGTGTGAGAATAAACAAGCGGTCTTGTCACTCGACCATATAACCAACAACACGTTGGAGGTGAATGCTAAAATTATATTGAAGCACTGAAAAAGAGCACAACTTTGTACATATACATCAATCTCTGTTTGCGCCAAAGGGATAAAGTCCCAATGTGCACTGAACGTGTGTTTAGTAAAATCCCTTCGAACACAACAAACCGGACATCCTTACACTAGCAACTGCATTCTCAGCCTGATTAGACAGAGACTCTGTGGAAAGAGACTATCAAGTCCAATATCGTTAGAACCGTCAGCAGTACAGGCTCTTAAAATTTGCGGCACGAGCTACCTCAGTAGTTGGAGGCTATTATAGAGCATGCAAGGAGCCTTTGTGATGGCAGATACATTTTACATATGGCTCTTGAGTGAGCCGTGATCTCCACAAGTGCAGTAACAGGACATGTCTTATGGATCAAGCCCATATGCAAATCATTAGAACCACCGAAATTCTCTATAAATGCTTAGATCGCTCCTATCATAAAGTGACTTTCGCATCGCAGCGTTGTACCAGTGAACCGATCCTAATTGCCAATGCTTGATACAGCAGTTGGGTTTGTCACTGCGCCGAAGAGGTTGTGAGAAAGAGACGAAGGCCGCAGTCTTGATACAGAGAGCCTGCCTTCAATACAACTTATTGGAACAATACGACTCATTGGTGCATTTTTTGTATATATTCTTTGAACGGTCCATCGCTTTGCGCATGGCTCTTGCTGCAACCCATGTCCGCCATCCACATGCCACGATAGTCGAATTTAAGTAACAGGTATAGGATACTTAGAGTTTCGGATAAGATAAATGGTCAGATATAGAAGTTTGTCATCTATGTGCCGATTAATCCAGGTGCTGATGCGGTACATCGAAGTGTCAATGTTGAGGCTGGACCTGTTCTGGGAGTGACTAAAGAGGGCATGAGAGATGACGCTACCTCAACGAGCTAAATCAACATCATATTGTTCAATCAATTCAGATCTATAAAATATCTGTTCAATTTGGACTCCTGGTGGCAGAGCATGGGAGGCCAGACAGTTGATGCTGACAAGTAAATGCCCCTTGTCGGTAGTTTCGTGGACCTTCTCCCCATTGTCAGTGGTTCTTAGTAAATATTCGTGTTGCTACGATGAGTTATATAGAAGTTACTTTCGTTCGCATTTCGAGTAGAGTGTGTGGGGAGAGCATCATAGATCATCGCTGACAAGTTGTCAATTCTACAACAAAAGCCTTGAGTCGTAGTCGGCATTGTCACCGGATCAGTCAGCCGAATACAAACGTACACCTTTCATCTTGTTCCAGTACTGATTCCTCTCCGAGGTGATGATCTACTAATCTTGGAGGATTTCTTCGAAAACAATTCATGATATCAGCTCCATGTTGCAACCCACAACCATGTGGCGTATATCTTCTCAATAAACACCACCTACACTCAACTGTAAGCGATATTGCTCATTTAAACATGATTCCATTGCTCCTAAAATACTTTCATTATATTATGTCGTCGAAATAGAATAGCAGATTATAGGCGGACGATACAATGCCAACACGTATCCATCCTATTGTCAAAAGACCAAGGTCTTCGGTCGCAGACCAACCTGAACACATCCCCTATAACTAATTACAATGTACCAGCGTATGGGTAACACTAGCCAGCATAACAAGTCCTTGAACATCACAAGATAATCATACCAACCAGAGCCCCATCTCCGGAGCTGGGGCCGGTATCCCGGCCGTCAACCCCACGCTCGACATCCCAACGCGGGGCCCTCAGCCGTTCCTTGCGGGGAGAGTAAGACCAGAAGATGATATATCTTCATGAGCCTCACCCTGTGATCTTGTGATAAACGGCTTCAAAAACATCTCCAAAATGGCATTCCTGCGACAATATGAACCTCGCGACTTTGACGCAGTGGCACATATCGTAAGTCATTCCCGTTTATCGCATGACAAAAGCTTACCGACAGTGTCGTGAAACATTGCCTCCATCACTTCAAGCTTCCTCGTCCGGATGGCTTCTAGCTCCTTACCTCTGGACACATCCATATCCCCTTCACTCGCCGTCCACGTGTCTCGTTCTTGACTCTGGTAACGGCACAGCAGTAGGGTACTGCATCGCCTGCCCATCCGTCATCGATCTCATCAAGTCGTGGCCGGCATACATGACCTCCGTTGTCACGAAATCTTCCGAGTTAGCTGACTTACATCTCCCCATGCCGCTGACACCCCGCGAGGAATGGACAGGTCTAGATGGCAGCGTCAACGGAAGATGTCTTGCTCAGCTGTTATGCGACCCCGAAAGGTTGATTCTAGAAGAGGCGAAGGATATCGTGAGCCAAGGTTTCGAGGCGACGCTTCACATCGACCTTCTCAAAGAATGGCAGGGCCAAGGCTGGGGTCGCAAATTAATCGAAGGCGTAGTGGCGAGACTGGAATCAACCACTCATCCCAAAGGCATCTTCATCGGCATCGCAAATGACAACTCGCGCGTGATCCCCTTCTACCAACGTGTTGGATTCCATCTCTGGAAGAGTGACGAGACTCACGAGGGAGCTATCCTGATGGTCAGGGAACTCTCCGGAGTACACGCGGGAGAAGTCGGAAGAGGAAATTGAGAAGCTCCCCTTGCAAAAAAAAGTAAAGCCGAAAATATGAATATGGGGGTGTCCAGGGTCCTTGCTGACAGGCTACAGCCCTGAGATGATTGGTCAATGCTTGAAGCTAAATCGTGGCAAGGGTCAGGGAGTGACATGATTGGCGCGTCTTTCAAGTCCGCCTCAGGAAGTGATATCGAGTTATTCTTACAAGTTCATCTTGTGTAATGGATATGACTGCAAATTGCCTTTTCAAGAGAAATCAAGGCGAAGAACATGCCATGGGAAAGGGATCAACAGAGTCAAGGAAATGAGCAGGAGAAACAAGGATTTTTATGAGTTTCGAATGTTTTTGCTTTCATTATGGATATTTACTGCATCTGGTTCTTGTCCAGATCGCGGGTATCAATCATATTGTACACAGCCTCATCAGTCCCCCAATAACAACACATCGATAGGCAGTCAATCAACGCCAGTACAGGTACTTCCATAGAACTCAGTATTCTCTCCCCGTCGAAATGTCCACTTCGCAGACTTTGCAGACCATGTGCCCGTGAAAGAGATGCGAAACGAGGAAGGGCTCGAGCGCGAGTGGTGAGAAACCGCAATCTCATGAACTTGTAATAGAATAGACATCGAGGTTACAGCCATAAACGCCTAGCTCCGGAAAGGATCTTGTGTTGATGAAGTTGAGAAAAACCGGTTGTAGGTAGATAGGATCAAATTGGTGAAAGAAAAAAAGAAGAGCGGAAACAGACTATTGCGCCGTCGTTCAAGTCGTCAGTTGAGTATGGGTATTTGTGTCCAGAGAAAGTACAATCGCTGATGTGAATCGTGACATCTGCCGGGTTGGTTAATCAACTGGACCAAGATTTGGGGTATTGTCGTGAAGGCGCACCATGGTAAAAACATTGTCGATTCAAGTAGCTTCGCATGGAGAATTTAAGCAAGAGGGCAGCTGGAGCATTGCTTGTGGCCACAGGCAGTGCAGGTGGTGCTGATGACAATCATGCCTCCACACTGGCAGCAGTACTCGTAGGCGGGCATGGTGGTGGTTTGGTGTGGTTGGGTAGAAGTTGTTAAGTTGTTTGAAGAGTTTGGTGGATAGTAAAGAAGAATCGAGAGATGTGAGGGATGGTGAGAGATCAGATAGATGAGAAGTCGAAAAGAAGAGGGAAGAAGGAGGGTTCATATAGTTTTGGCAGAGGCTCAAAACGAAGGAGCGAACCTTAGGCAGAAGAGTGACAATCAAACCAAGACGAAAACCTAAGGAGTGCTTGATTGATGGACATTCGACAATGGCAGTGACAGTGACAATGCCAATACTAATAATCTGTTTGGTGGTGAATGTCAAACAAAGATGGGGGAACGACCCGGACAGAAGCATCAACAGGGATAGGGGCGTGTATTCACAAATGATTCCCCCCAAAATGCATCTCCTACCCCCTTGCCAACCCTCCTATTTCCTGTTATGGTAGAGGTGCACCAAGTTCCCGTTGCCTTGATGGCCCTGTCTAAACGTTTAGTGGCCAGTTCCGACTTACACGCTGCGCACAAGAAAAATGATGGGTGGGTAATAGGAGCTAGGGTTTTGAAGCAGGAAAAAGTTGGGGTGGGTTGGAAGACGAAGAATGGTGTCGCATCCAATGGGTCCCTGCACATGTGGGTGAGGAAGAGAGATGAAGACAAGAGAGTGAAGAGAAAGCGGATGGTTCCTATTGGATCATGTTCCGTCGTCGGAAGGGATGGGCCAAGACATAGACTTTCTTTTCTTGGTTATGCTTTTGGAGGAAAAAAAGGAAAGCATTTGTTGACTTTTGGTGTCATGAAATGAGATAGATAGAGGTGCATCCAAGGGATGGCTTGCGGGAGGTACTTTCAACGACAGCTCGGCCATGGACGGCATTCACATCGACGCATTCACGAGGAGCCGAAAACCCTTGCATGGAAATTGAAAGCCAAACCTCGAGAAATTCTTGGCATGAACAACCTATCGCCTTGCTTTGTTGTTCATTTTACTTTTCCTTGCCTCACCTTTAATCCATTGATTCTTCTTTTTATTAAAACAGGAACCTCCCACTGACACCTCAGCGACAACAAAGAAAGCCTACCCCCTGTAGTTCGGGCTAATTCTGGGGTCCCCTAAAACCCTACAGGGACCCTAAACTGGGTTTCGGGTTCTGTCGTTAAGCGACCGGAGAGAGTAATGTTAGTGGAAAAAAGACTAATAAAAACTGGGACGTCATCGTGGAATGACGACATGGTCAAGGCGAAGCTAGTGAGACAAAAAAAATAGCGACGACGAGGAAGAAAAAAGAAGCAATACGACGAGAACGTTCCTTGGTTGTAATGAGGCTGTACATATCATGTGTGAGGTAGAGTAAACAATAGCAAGGAAAACAAATGGAATAGGATCGACGAAAGGGTTCAAATACACATGACCCTGGATGTGATGATAATTGTGCCACATCCTGTTCCTGTACAGTACTGTAACCAACTCAGCTCAACTCCTGGTTTGAATCAATTACTATCCATTCCCCCGTCCATCTTGTAACCACATGGAATTAATACAGCCCGTATATAGAACTATTCGGCATATCTACCTCCGAAAAAAAAAAAACCACTTGTTTCTGCTGCTTCCCCTTTCATCCCCATCTGGCTCGATCTCGGCCGTTTCCACAAAATCTTGGACGTGTCTCGATTTCTTTTACGTTTATATATTTTCACCTCCTACCTCTCCTGTCTTTCCACTTTTTCTTGTCTCCTTGACCATCCCACAGGACGGAAAGCATAGAAGAAGAAAAACCACATGTTGCGCTAATTAAACCGGAGATCAAATGGATGAAAGGAAACATTAACCGCCCGAGTCGTGTCCTCCCCTAAGCCTAACCCCTTGATTTCATTACCTTTTGAACTCGCCAGGTTTCAGCTGCCACGGCCGTAGTTTTGTTCCCTTTTCAAATCTTTTTAGCCTCCTCCCGCCCACCTCCGTTATCCCCCGCTGATTTTCTGTCGTCTTCTTTTCAAAGAAGAGAAACTCGGTACACACACCCCCCCCTCCCCGGTCGCTATATGCGAACCCCACGCTTGGGACCTAGGAAGAATGAACAAATTACCCGACTTCCGCAGACTGGGGGTCAATGCATATGGCCAGATGTGCGCAGACGCAGCATCAATAGCAGAAACAGCAATAATAGTAATGACATTACACGGATATACAAGACGGTAGATTGAGTAGTGTTGATCTTTGCAACATCACTTTCAAAGCATGTGCAAGCCTGTTTTGGAGGGTGGTCTAGATTTCCATCAATCGAGGTCGACTCATTAATGGTCCCCTCCAACACGAGATTGAAGCAAATAAACCCAATGGGATTCACGCAAATCACATCCAAAAACAATCCCCTAATGATCAACCCTCAAGGAATATCATCTCTTCTTTTTCTTCTTGCGGGGTAGGTTAATCAACCAAAGCCAAAAAGATCAGAGAGAGAGAGAGAGAGAGATCGCTTCTTCTTTCACAAGTCATGGCATCGAACAAGTCCTACCCGCCCAACTTGTCACTTTTGTTTTCCCATTCTGCTGATCCTCCCCCTCCTTCAATTTCAACCAACCGAGAGGTCGAAAAGGAGGCTTAGGTCTGAGCAAAGATGCCTCTGTATGGCTGGTTGTTAGTCCCTTAGCTTTAGGCTTTTCTTTTTTACTTCACGTCTTCAACATGCGCACACTCAGCCATGCACAAGCGCCGTGACTAGTGGGTTGATGGGCTGGGACGGGATGACGCATCCCCATGCCGCATACAAGGCAGATGTGTGAAGGTGAGAGGGGGTGAAACAAGTGAGTCATTCATAAGACAATGCATTGCTGGCTCGGAAATCTTTGTCAATCAAACACCTTGTACTCTTTTTTGTTTTCGCCTCTCCATCATAACATCCCATCACAAAGAGATCGGACCTCTTGTTGAGGGCGTACTGTATGCGGGTGAAATAAACTGAGAGAATGTGTGTGTGTGTGTGTATGTGGTTGATAAAATGATGGGGGGAGCCAAGTTGGGCTCAATGGATGTAACCACCCCCGCGCCAACCTTGGGGAGAGCGGATCGATGTTCCCACAGACAGACACTAGAGGCAGAGGAAAGGGTGGGTAGGACAAGGGCCATTATGAAAAAGTATGGGGTAAAGGCTTTCAAATCTCATATCTCTCACCTCTCACCATCGAGTATTTTGTCTAAAACGGCTTGCGGGGTTTCTCACCTTTTCGTTTTTACTTTGTCAACTGCTTTGCATTAGCCGCCTTTCCGTAAGCTGAACTCGTTTTACTCAGGTGTGTGTGTGATGCTCGGTATTTGATATTGGCAATTTACAGTCGTGGCCATACAAACCGGGCGACACGGAAGTCCTACAGTGAGATTGTCGAGGGTGAAGAGAGGATACATATCCAGAGATTGAGAAATCGAAACACATCTCTGCATTGAATAGACCGTAAATTTCACCCTGCGTCCGGCATCGGATCAATCACAAAAACACACCACAATTATAATGCATCCTCGAGCAGATCAAGCAAAAGCAACAAAAAAAAAACCCATCATCGCATAAAACTTTGACTCTTCCCACTGCGGCACTTATTTTACCTGCCTTAGTCCCTAAATCCTTAGTGCACGTGGATGCATTAGTGGACCTTAGTGGCTGGGGAACTACGGCAATGTCACCAAACCCCAAATGCACAATGACCGAAGAAAGCCAACCGCACCAACAAGCGTCAAACAAGCGACGGCTGTTTCACGATAACCTCAAATCTTGAATTACTTTCTAGTCCGAACGTCGTTGCACCGTTCCCTTTCAGCCCTTGATTGCCCCTGAGTAATCCTGCAATTAACGCCTTGCCAATCCATCATTCCCTTGGTCGCCCCGGGTATCAAGTGATGACCCCCCTCCCGTCTGTCTCGCCCCTTCAACGCCCGACATCAACATCGTAATCCAGCACCGTCCCCTGCGGAAACGCCATTCTCGGGCGTCGCCGCGGAACCATCTCCATCTCCTGCACGGGATACGCGGTCCCTGATCGTTGGAAACTCGAAAATGCCGGCGCCGGCACAAAGGTCATCTCGTTGGCAACCGCCGGGCTGCGCAGAACTCGGCGTAAAACATTTTCTTCGATGCGGCGTTCCTGCGCCGTCGTGTCTGCTTCAGCTCGCGAAGTGAGCGTTTGGTGAAGTTCGACCATTTTCTCCGACATGTCGTTGAATTTATCGACAGTGGCCTTCATCTCGGTGACCCACAATGGAGGCTTCTCGGCCTCGGTCTGTGTAGATGCATCGCGGAGGTAGATTCTGGTTGGGGTAGCTTTGTCGGGACTGGCGGCCCTCTTACGCTTGAGCGAGTGCTCGTCGGTATGTCGCTGGGCCGTGAAGACTTGCTCCGAGGAGCTCATTCTCGGTGAGGTTGTGTTAGCTGGAGAAGCACCTCCTGGATAAGCCGTGTGTCGAAGTTGAGGTTCGACCTTTGGGTGATGGTTTTCGACAGCGGAGGTCATGATGCAAGACATCCCGTGGGTCTGCAAACATGAGGTCTTCTGTTGTTGGTTCAGTGACTGCTCATCGACCTCCTTCTTGACCACAGTTTGTTTCTCCATCTCGTCAACCACCACAGGCGCTGTATTTGTCGAGCCTGCCGCTTTTTTCGTCTTCTCGGAATCCTCTTTCAGCACAAGCTGCTTCTTCGCCCAGTTTCTCAGTCCACGACGGTCAATCTCGGTGCAGAGCCTGGGGGACATCGCGTTGATCGTGAAGAAATCATACAGGGCCAGGATAACAACGATGTCCTCCAGGTTCAAGTATGTGTCGGCTGGAGCATTTTTTGCCCAGGCCATGAAGGTTTTGTATATGGTCGTGTCTGAGATATAGCGGGTATTTTTGGCATTACTCGTCTTGATTGTTTGAACGACTCGATTGTACAGCTGAGGGTGGTTCCGAGCCTCGGGCAGGATTCGCTCAATGATGCTGATTTCTTGGGCGGCGATCAGGTCCTTGCATTTCAGGCGTTTGTGACTTGGCCTTTTCGTCTCCTTGGAAGGTTCCGAAGAATGCTCTTTGTCGAGCTCGGGCTCTGTCTCTGAAGGCATTTGGAAGTGCTGACGAGTTGGGGATGAAAAAGTGGTGATGAATTGAAGAAAATTGCTGAGGAGAAGAAACGGGTGATGAGTTGAAGAGAGTTGGGATGAAGTGCAAGCTGAAAGCTGAGAGCCGAACCCGAATCGACTGTGATTCAGGGGCCTTGCGCCAAAGGCAATGCAGAGAATAGATGCAGGCTGCCCGCACTCTCGCGACGCTTGCTCAGACTGCATCTGAATGAGTCCGTCATTTGAGGAGTTATGCCGTCGAAGGTAAGGCCAACACTGCCATTATCTCATCCCTTTTCTTGTACGAGTGTACAAATGGTCCGTTTACATCCTCTCTGTGCTCTTGCTGCCCTTCAAACACCTTCATCCCAACTTTCATACTTCATCTTTGTAAACATCTTCAGAAGTAACAAAGAGGTTACGAGCTGTTCCAATTGTACGATCACATTTTATGGTTTGTGGGCTTTTCTTTTCCCGTCCATAGACGGAATGCTCCAGGGCTTCTTAAGCAAGAGTTCAGATTCGTCGGTGAAGTCATATTTGTGCCAAACATCATGATCTGTCATAATACTTTTTTTATTTCATGACACCCAATATCCCCAACATCAGGCAATTCAATCCTGATTCCAGCCTAAGACATCCAGCGACGGTATTTTATCTGACTCAATCAATCAGCATAAGATCATACACTTTGACCATAAACCTCATGATTCTTTATGTTTATAACCCTAATCATCATCATCTCTTAACCCTCATCCCAGCATCAGAACTTTTACTCGCTCTTCTCTTCCATCTATCCTGATGGGAAAAGAATTGAGAAACCAACCCCCACATTGATCTCCCCGCAGATCTCATAATCAAGTGATTCCTTGTCCGCCCGCATGTTGTGCACAACGCCTGTTGGATACCAAATCATGCCAAGCGAATAAATGACCTGATGTATCAGATTATGACTTACACGTTCTTCAATTCCCCCAACTGACTTACACTACAACACAATACAATAGTATCCTTCTATACTGTCCATGTGATGTATAACACCACTTTATGATAATATGGTCTTGTTCTTAATTAATGCCCAAACATCCTTTATTTCAACCGCATGAATGAAAAGAGACACTGTTTATAAGAACTGTGTTTGCAATTCTTGATACGCTGATACCCATCTTTCCTTAACATATTTTTTTCATTCTTTTCATACCTGACTCACTCTTCTCTTGTTCTCTCCACACTAACTGAACGACCCATCATCACCTTCCACCATGATGAGAACAGTCAAGTTGATGGAACCCATCAGCCGCCACGGCCGAACAACAGCATCAAAGGACGCCATCCTCCCACGATGTCAGCTATATAACCCAAGTGTCCGTCGAGGCACAAACACAATCGACCCTGTATGAAACCACCATCAAGCCCTACCTGTGGGAAATCTTTCCACCCTCTCTTTTTTTTCTGCACACAAGCAAACGAAACAAAAGAAAAAGATCCCTTCTTAACAACTTCCCGAAACCGTTTTCTTTCGGTTTCGATCTATTCTTTTTACAGTGCTCTCGTCTTCACACTTCTACAAACCCACAATACAAAATGTCGCCAGCCCGCCTCGTCAGTCCTGCCGTATCCCAACGGTCACTCCCTCTGAGCCAACCCTCTCCTGTCGACGACACCATCACACACATCGACGCCCTCATTTCCAAAACCCTCACCGAACTCCACTCCATCCGAGACGCAATGTCTCTCATGGCAAACACGGGCATCAACACCACCACACTATCCCGCCTCGCCGACCGAGCACGGAGTATCTCTCGCTGCGCCACGTTCCAAGTAAAGCGACACTACCACATCCGAGAAGAGGGAACGAGACTGTCCCGAGAAAGGGAGTACGCGGCTCTCGAAGCCCAGGAGCACAATGTCGTATCCCTCGCTATGAAGAAATTTCTCATAGCAGCGCGGTATGATTTAGAGACAAAGATGGCAGCCATGGTTGCGAGTAAGAATAGGAGATTGGACAAGATACAAGATGCGTTGAATGAGGTAGAATTGATGAAGATGCTAGTGCTCTTATCAGGGGAGGGAACTGTGACTGATCAAGAGTCACAATGAAGAGGATTTATTCAGGCGTTGAGGTATTCAGTTCAATCAGGTTTAGGCGTTTATTTCACGGGCTTATATGTTAAGCACACACGATGACCACTCTTGGGAAGCCTGGATAGGAGTTTGGAAAAGAATGAGTAACATTTTCTCTCAACCCAGTAGAACCTGAGTTCAATATAAATGCAAAGGCTCTCTCGCTCACTCTCTCTCTTTCAGTCTTTGTTCAATAATCACATGTCGTCAGCTAATTCAACTTCACACTTCACTCATTGCTCGCATAAACTTGGAAATCTAATGTATCAAAGCATTCATTTTACATTCAACAAGATGGTATCCTCGAGGTATGCCTTTTCGATCTCAACTATCAATACCCAGCGCACAAACCCAAATCATTCCTTCTGCTCCGTCAAATGCTTGTTATTCCTGTACAACTTTCCTCCAAATTCCTAGGCAGATTCCATTTTGCTGAGCCTGGCCTAATCGGCATGGATCAAGGACCTGCTCGACCCCATCCGTTCGCCCCTTTGTCTGCGCCAGACCAGATACTAGAAATCCCACCTCGCCATGCCGCCAAAGGCAGGGCAAAAAGATGAAAACAAGAGAGGGGAAGAGAAAAGAAAATATGAAAGATTGCCTCTAAAAGACAGACACCACTAGTCTTCCTGACAAAAGAGACGTGATGGTATCGAAAGAAAAGATATCTGCGCCGCCAATGAAGAATAAAATTAAGGCGTCTGAAAGGAAAGTGTCGAATTATATCGTTGTCATGTATCTCATACGCTTGGCGAGATTCAAATCATGGGAGGGACTCGAGGTTCTCGTGTCGTTATTTAAATCATGCCTCCGGGAAGCACATTACTGCTCATACTGGGAGGCATTGGTGGAGGGACCATCGGACGCGGTGGGCTATGTCGCATAGACCGAGCTCGAGCATTGAGTCCGTTGGCTTCGCTTGTGGCCTTGCGCAGTCGGTGGCGACCGACACCATCGTCCTCGTCCATCACAAAGGCGCCGTGTCGGCCCTCGTCTGCACTGACAGGGCTCATGGGCATATTGTTGATGCTCATTGTAGCATCGCCAAGTCCAGTGTTCTTGCGTCTGGGATTGATGGGAGGCACTGGCGGCGCCCCCATGCTGCGAAGGTTGGGTGTCGAAGAGATAGGACCGTTTAGGCCACCTGGTCCAGGGCGAGGAGGTCCGTCTCGGTAGTTACCGTATGCCGGCGACATGACTGAAGGCTCTGACATATCTCGGTTACGTGGCATACGGCGCATCGAAGGGTCCATCTGCTCCATGCTACCAGGATGGTGGCCACCAAAAGGTCGCTGAGACCCATTCAACGGCGAAATGGGGGACGGTTCCCTCGCGTCATACCCGTGCACTGGCTGGATATTGAGGTTGTCGCCCTGGCGGTTGAAGCGACCAGGCGAGGCGTTGCCGCCAGGATAACCCTGAGGGGGCATATGAGGTGATCGTCTCATGTCCTGTCCAGGCATATGAGGCGATCTCATCATGGGAGGGCCTTGTCGCGGCATTCCCATTCCGTTCATTCCGTTGGGTCCTTTGGGAGATCCCATTGGGCCGTGGTGCTCGTCATAGGGGTTTGACCCATTTCGCAGACGGGGAGGAGGTCGACTACCGGAGCGTCCGCCGCTGCTAGCCTCGGATCCACTCCTGTCACGTTCAGATGGTGCGCGCGATCCAGATCTGGAACCAGCAGCGTGCCTGGCCTCTTCACTTGGGACTCGGTTATAGCTGACGGGAGGGGGTCGTCGTTCCTGGGATGGCGGGCGCGACACTGTCTGGGGAGCTCGCATGCTTGGCGCTCGTTCTTGCTGAGGGGGTGGAGGGGGAGGGTTGACATTAGGT